>CM025781.1:29453499-29487180 GCA_014636745.2 Centella asiatica
TCATCATCATTAATTAATTCTAACAATATTCATGTTGTTCATTTTTTGAATTTTTTTATTTTTATTTTGAATAAACTTTAAAATTCAATATCTTGAGATTTAGACATGCTATGGACAAGTATTATATATCAAAACAAAACTGAAAATTATTCTCTATACAATGGTGAAAACAGAATTTACACAGGAGTGCTGGAAAAATAATCAAAACGTACCTCTTAAGCTTTAAATGATAATAAATGTTTAATCTTTCAATAAATGCTCTTAAATGAAATTTTAGATTTTGTTTGGTGGATTTGCTGGAGAAAATTTACTGAAGTGGAGGCTAGGATTTGGTTATAATGATATATTTATATAACTTGCAATTTATTCTTGACCATTAGATTAGTTTTAGTAAAATTTTACTTAGATTGGTAAAAAAAATTCCTTATTTTTATCATTTAGGGAAGTGCTGAAATTTTGAGTTTAATTAGAATTTAACTTGATTTGTTTAGCCACTAAATGAGTTATAGTGGTTATGCATTGATTTTTTGTATAAACCGTAAAGTTTACCCGTACTGGTGAGACAAGAATGTGATTGTGAGATTCTTATCATGTTTAACGTCTCATAACTTTTATAATATCACGTTCCTTACAATTTATCATTAATGGACGTGTCCGTCTCGATTTGCCTGATTTACAAGTATACCTAATTGTAATATCTATTGGTCATTGAAATGAAAAGAAAATTTCATAATTATCACAAATTTAATGTTCATACATTTTATTTGAAATTTTGGGTCATCTCAATTGAGGCCTTGCTTAATCACACAAACATAAGAATAATGAATAAAATTTTGTTTGTTATCTCTAAGTAGCTAGCTCCTTGATGAGCAAATCAGATAGCACTTGTTCAAACTCTTAAAGTGTTTCTTACTAATGTAATGAGAATGTTAGATGTCAGAGTACTTTTTGGTAATTCACTAGTCATAAATAAAATTTATAATTTCTATTTATATCCTTCAAAAATTTATTCGTTGGGAATTTGAAAATAAATTAGTTGAGAGTTGTATTTTCTTGACAATGACTTGTACATTTGCAGTTGTCCTTTGCTTAGTAAATAAAATATCAGTTATTTTGTCTTTTAGTACTTTTTGAAAAACCTTTCTAGAAGTTCACTAAACAGAGCAAATAATAAGGTCCTTTTGACATAGTTTGCTTGGATCTTAGTGAAAAATCTTCTTATTTAGTACATTACTTATTTTCATTCTAAGTAAGTCTGTCCTTGGAAGTTGGAAGGTTCTTCATACCTCCAACATCTTTCCTGATCAATAAGTAGAGTTTTCACTTGTGATCAAAATCCTTACTTAATTAAAACTATTTATATCTACTTAATAAGTTGAATATTTTTCTAAGTTTTTTACATTGGATAAGTAAGGACTGTATTATATCATCAATTTTTATAAAAACGTATTCACATATTCTTTATAAGGAAGGTTAATACAAGGAGGAGTGCATTAACATATCGTATAATAGTGAATTTGATGGAGTTATTGGTAAATAAGAAATTCGTTAAATAAAAAAATGTAATCTATTAAGAAATTTGTTGCAATTGTCTTAATACCTATCTTTCTCCTTATTGTATTGTGGAGAAAGAAAAATCTAAATAAAATAATGCACTTTGCTAGTTAGAAGACAACAGAATGAAATGCAATTATTTCATTTTCAAATTAGAAGACAAAAAAATAGATTAAATTATTTACATTTTTTCATTCCTAAATAATTTTTTATTTAATATATAAATCAATTTAATTCGAATCCACCCGATCCACAAACATATTCAATAAAATTCAAGTTAGAGAAGACAACAAAGAAAGTTAAAAGTGAGATAAAAACTATTCATAGGCTAAGATGACCACCTTTTACAGGGAAAAAAAATCGAAATTCTTATAACATAAAAAATCTAAAAAATGATATTTTCATAAGAAAAAAAATAATATTTTCACATGATCTCTTTTACATAAATAATTAATGAGACTCGTACTCATATGAAATAAAGTCTTGTGATCAATTATTCCTTATACAAACATCACTTCTCAAAATCTATGACTTTTCTTTTTATGAAAAAAGAGAATGGGGAAGAAAATTATTTTCAGCGGTCTTTGATTTCAAATTTAAAGAAACATTACCAATCATATAAAAGTTCGATGTTTCAATCTTATAACACAAAACTCTTATATATTTTTTATGTTCAAAGTTGGCTCAAGTTTGATTTATTTTTATAATTTAAAAATATATAGGAAGAGAAAATTGTGATAATAAGAATGTTCATACAAATTATAATAAGATTTGTTTTTTATAATCATACAGTTATAAGTATATAATTTGTATATATATGTATATATAATATGTAACTTTTAATTCAGAAAATAATCAAATTCCATGAAAAAAAAAATTAGTGCCAATTATTCTAGAATGAAATTGGTACACAGAAAGTCAAAAACACTAAATTTTAGACCATAATCATGGTTGTAACCCAAAAAAGATTTTACCAAAAAAAAGAAACCCAAAAAGGGGGTGGGGTGGGGTGGGGTGCGGGGATGGGGTCGAGGTGATAATCATCATGAGATCGGTCCAAATGGATAATGATAAGAATCAACTTCATTTCATTTAGTAGTAGAAGTCGAAAAGGCCCACCGCCCACAAAAACAAACCAGAAACCGCCAACAGCTTCTCTCTCTCTGCCCACCGCTATCTCAAATCCACCCATCTATTCCATTACTATATATATATGATCACTTGGTTTTTCTACTTCATCCCATATAAAAATTTCACACAAAAACACACACTTTCTGATTATTCTCTATTACTAAATACTCAATTTGATCTCTCTCTCTCTATATATATATATATCAGTCCATGGAGAAGAAGATATTGGTTGCTGTTGATGAAGGAGAAGAGAGCAGCTATGCTCTCTCATGGTGTCTTAAGAACTTAATCAATAATCCCAATGATACCCTCATCCTCCTCTACGCCAAGCCTCCTCGTACTATCTACCCTTCCACTGATGGAGCAGGTAGGCCAGACCCTTTTGATGAAGGTATTGTAATTCTAGGGTATTTTTGGAAACCAGTTATTATTATTATGACTGTCCCAAAAAACTTGTCTTTCTATTGCATTTTATTGTAATGGATTGATCTGTTTTGTTCCTCTTCTGATGCCTCATTAGATTTTTAATAAATTAAATATTAAAAAAACACTATTTAATTATAGAATAAATGAAACATAGATGTAGGAGAAAATGGGGTGGAGTAGCCCACTTCCGTTTTATCGTTTCGTACAAATTTACACCCAAATCAATTAATTCCTCTATCTCTTATACGGTATTTGCAACATTATACACTCGAAAAACAATCGAGTCACATCGAGTACTTAAAAGACAATTTGTTTGCAAAAAGAAGAAAAATAGTCGAACTATTTTGTAGAAATGAAATATTATCATTGTTTTACTTGGTGAATTATAGATTTGATTAAATGGGGTTTTCCGATTTTCAGGGTACCTGTTTTCATCGGATATAATACTGACAATGGAGAGGTACGGTAACGAGGTGGCGGAGTCGGTGATGCAGAGAGCTAAGAGGCTTTGCAAAGATTATGAGGTTAGTTTTTGTAATTTCAGTATCTAGTGAAGGATGAAATGGTCATGTTATTTAGCAAAAAATAAAAAATTGGTCATGTTAATATGTACATTTCATTAGTAACAAAAGATAAGATCAATTGAACTAACGCATTTTTTCATACTGGCTCTATATAGATTATTTTACAATTATGAATTTTGTAAATAGTCATTTTCATTGTTTTGGATATTTATGTATGTCCTATAAAATTCGAGCATGTAAATGTCTTAAAAATTGTTTTTTAATGTTTATTTTGTTGAGTTATAGATGATAAGGAAATATGATTTTTTTTTGTTTTGTTTTGTTTTGTTTGTGCGGGGTTAGGTTAAGGTGGAGACGAGAGTAGAGAATGGAGATGCAAGAGACGTGATATGCGAGGTGGCTGAGAAATTGAACGTTGATGTGGTGGTTTTGGGCAGCCACGGTTATGGTGCTATAAAGAGGTAAAAGTTTCTTCTTCTATTTCTCCCTTTTTTTGATCAAACCACAAATGAATTTACTTAACTTTATTATCACTTTTATTTTTTACCACCTTAGATTTACTCCCTATGTCCCGGAAGAACACTAAAAAGGGGTCTTCAAAACCATGTCCAAAATTATGTATTACAAAATTACGTACTTTCTCCGTATAAAAAAAAGACAACATTGTTTTGAAAGTATTTTTGCGAAACTCTATAGTCAAAAAAAAAAAAAAACAGAAACAGAATTGTTGTCTAGTATCAACATTCAACTCCAAAAATGTGTGTAGAATTTTCTTTTTAAGTTTTTAGTTACCAAATTTATATAAAAGATTTGGGGATTAGAAATAAGTAAAAGAAATCGTAATGTTGTTTTGTATGGGTTGGTTTTGTTATGGCAGGGCATTTCTTGGGAGCGTGAGTAATCATTGTGCACAAAACATCAAATGTCCCGTTTTAATTGTCAAGAAGCCCAAAAATAGCACCCCTCCTCCTGCTGCCGCCTCTGCTTCCACCGCCCACGCATAAGCAGCTTTTGTCTTATGGACTGCAAATATGACAAAAATATGTCGTCAGTTTGAGTCAACTCTTTATGCTTTATTTCTGTCCTCTTTTTCATGTTTTTTTATTTTTAAAGTTTAATAATTTCTTAGGCTTTCGTTAGACCAAATTAATTAACTTCCCTGTTTAATTCTCATGTTATGTTGGTTTGTAATTTGCACGACATATTTTTAACAATAGTAGCAATAATAATTTCTTTGAAGTTTCTCCTCCCTTTTCGAAATTTTCCTCGCAGTGAAATGTTACCCTTATGCTTTGGAATTACTCCTCTCTTTCATTTTGTTTCTAGTTAAATTCAAATTGTGGAAATACTTTATTAATGTTTTAGTATTATAAAGAGTTTATTTTGTTAAAATCTTAACATATTTTTTTATGTTAATAATTTTTAAATCAAAATTAGTTAATTTTTAATTAAATTTTAAACATAAATTTTTGCGAAAATACTAAACAATTGTTTGGAATGTTCCGTCTTCTTTTCGGGACGGGGGGAGTACACCGCGTATCACTCGTTATTAGTATATCTGTTGTTCGTATTATAGTACACGGTGATATCCTAAAATTCAATTATAAATGCCGAATAAAAAAATTATACAACTGTACCATCTTCTCTTCCGCAGAAAAAGAAAAAGTCGGTATTTGAGTTTTTAACAAATATTAATATTATATAATTCATTAAGATTTATATGTCCAAATGACAATTCTTTCATAAAAATTTCATTAGAAAAGTTCGAACATATAAAAATATCATAATGGTGAATTTTAAAAAAAATACTGACATTACAAAAAAAAATGCAAACATAACTCCTATTTTTTAAAATAAATCTTATTTTCAAACGAATTTTTTTCAAGGGGTGATATTCTTATTTGACAACCCAATATATTCAGATTTTGGGAAGAAGGTGAAGAATTGCTTTCTACCTCCAACTCCGTCATTACAACACTCCTGTTACAACCCAATCTATTCTTTGATTTGTCATTAACAATCCACCTAGTTAATTCAGTGACAAGATGAGCTACAATCAAAACATTATTTTTTATTTTTTTTGTTACAAGTTACCATCAAAAGGTTAAGCGACTATAATGAAGAGCTGTAAATTGTGGAACTCAAAAAAGTATTTTGATCAATGGGGAACAAGACCCTTTAGTTTCATCTGCCTCAACTAGTTAAGATTTATAACATTCAGCGACACAAGATTGTTGTTTTCCTTCGTGCACAGCTTTCAAAATGTTTAAACTTATCCCACATGAGAAAACTACTGCTAGGGAAAAAAATAATATAGGGAAACTCCTTAGTACGAACCTAGCCGCCTGAGAAACTCACTAATGGTAACAAGAGTCATGACAACAAGAAGCGCCCTAAAGTTCATCCTGCAGAAAAAACAACAATAATATGACATGAGATGAGGATATAAATGGCAAATAATCAGTTCAAAGCATTTAATACTAAAGGGTGCCTTACCTTTACATCAGAATCTACTTCGGCAACGGGGTCAACATCATGATCTTCCTTATCGGTCTCAGCATCGTCTTCTTCTGCTTCATCGGCATCATCGTCGGCCTGAATTGCAGATATTATAAATGTTAGATATCAGGTTTTAAGGTCTGAAAGGTTTCTTTAACAAGTTGAGAAGCCTACATCAGAATCAGCAGGATCATCCTTTGCTTCCTGTACAAAGAACAGAAAAACAATTAGAACATGTCTAGAGTGCCATGGATGATTATAAAGAGAACGTTCCCACGGAAAAAACTAATCTTGAGAGACATTCACGTAAAAGCAGAACACATGGAATATATCTTAAATCAATATATGTGGTATGTGTGCGATCTCCAAAGTGCTCATGAATGTATATTATGCTTTGAAGTTCTTCAAGGGCAAAGAAGTACCTCTGCCTCTCTCTTCTTTTCAGCCTCATCGAATGCTGCCTTTTCAGCCTGCCAGGTCAATAGAAAATGCAAGTCAGCAGTCGCTAGAGAAACAACACATAAAGTAGATTAGTACAGATGAAAGCAACATACATCTTTGTTCTTTTCCCATGTTTCTTCAGCAAACTTCTTGGCATACTCCGGATCGTCACAAATCAATACATTGTCAAACAATGTTCCAGATTTCACCTGAAAGATATATCATCATTTATTTAATGTTCTAGTTAAATTACATAGGAAGAGTAAACATATTACAGGGTATTTACAACCAATTCAAGTTGAACAAAGATAAATTACCTGCCACAATTCAATGCCAACATATCTCAACCTAGGGAAGACATAGATCTCAGGGTCATCCTTGAAATCTACGCAACATACAAAATCGACTTACGACGTTAGTGAACTATATAACTTATAAGTCATCCTGCCAATAAGACCATGAAAAGATGGTCAAAGGATAACCTGGGTTGTCAATCATTGGTGCCTTCCACTTCCCCTTGTAGGCAGGATTCTTGATTTTCTGCAGTAAAAAGTTAAAGGCATCATTAAGCAAAGGTTCCTTATCATAAGTTATCCAGACTTCGGTTACAAACCACAAACCTTTGCTTTCCATGGACCCTTGTACTCTGGATTGGGGATTGTTGGGGCAGTCCACTCACCGTCTTCCTCATCATCCCAATCCTCGGGCTAAAATTGCAAAACATCTGAAATTAATGACTGACTAGCACAGATGCATACAGGTAATTACTACATGATCCAAGTAAAAAAAAATTTACCTTTTTAGCATCAGGGTCTGGTATCTCCTTTGGTATGTCATCATAACCCTGCATGAGCAATTGTTTTAAATTTAATCTTTAGCATTAACTTAATATTTGTAAGTCAAAAATATATCTAGGAAATAAAACACACATATAGACTCAAGGGCCTGTACCTCTGGTTTCTTATCTTCAGGATCAGGAATGTATTCTTTGTCATCCCAATCTTCAGGCTGTCATGATTTGAGAAATAACATTGCATCATCACTTCAAAGTACAACAAAATAACTCAACCAAAACCAAGTGATGTCATGCATAAGAAATACCTTTTTGGCCTCAGGGTCCTTAATTTTCTTTGGCGGAAGAAGATCCCAGTCAGAGTACAAACTGCCAGTCTGCTTTTCCACATTGTCAATGAGGATGCTATATGTGGCATCGGGGCGGAGGATGAAAGTATAAACATGAGTCAACTGATCAGTCTCACAGGGAACATCCTTCTTAATAAGGTGATTTGTGTCATTGTATGTGAGAATTGTGTGTACTTTCTTGGTGCTATAACCACAGATATCTGGTCCAAACATGATACTGCAACAAAAACATATAACAGACATAAATCAGTGAACTTAGTTGTGTT
The DNA here is from genome assembly GCA_014636745.2 of Centella asiatica. Taxonomy (NCBI): domain Eukaryota; kingdom Viridiplantae; phylum Streptophyta; class Magnoliopsida; order Apiales; family Apiaceae; genus Centella; species Centella asiatica. The sequence continues at coordinate 29,461,484 of CM025781.1, forward strand.
AATAAACTGCAAATGCTGCAAATGCAACCTGCCAACGGTCTTTATTCAGAATTCTACTAAACAGGTCATTTTTACCTGTAAGGTGTATCACCACCGAATTTCTTCTGATCTACTTCCCCACTGAGCAACTTCATGTAGCCACCACCACAATCAAGCTTCTGTTCATGCTTAACAGAAAACTGGAAAACCAAAGTATTATCTTTGTTGCTGAATTCAGGGAACTCAGCAGATATAGCATAGAACCTGTAATCTTCACTGGTTTGAATGCCTGAAAGAGCAGAAACATTAATTTTCTGGTCGCCTACCTTAAAATATAAAATTGTGTGAAAATGAGCCTAGGACATACTAGAGTCAATTATCATACTCATTATAAAGATGTGGGTCAGATGTGGTACCTTTGTCATTCATGTCTCCATTCCATTTACCAGAAGTGTAATTCCACTCCCCGGCCACATTCTCATCTTTCTTCCAGTTAGATTTGACCCATCGTTTCTCCCATCCATCTTAAGAATTCACCAAGACAAACAAATTATAGTTAAGTGTAAAAACAAGAATTATATAATGGGAGCACAACAGAAACTTCAGCACAGAACTAAACACATTATGTCCTGGAAATTCATAACATTAAATACCATTTGACAAACATCAAAATTTAGACGAACCAACTATATCCGAGAAAACAACTCTTTAGACACATAGTACTTTCACAATCCATTAATCTTCAAATGAATTCAAATACAAACACCCTTGTTCCAATTACAACAAAATTTCATGAAACGATTTAAGAAAGTACATACTCAACTACATCAGAGCTCCCAGAAATTGCTACTTGTTAGTACAACAGAACCACTTGCACTAAATAGTATAACAGGAACAAGTTCAATTATAATCATCACCTTTTAAATTCTACAGCATAAGTTTAATTTATATCAATTTTCAGCTTCTCTTTCTAGATTGTCTTGAAATATGTACTTGATCATTTAATTTTTTATTATAATAAATTTTGTATTGGTTAATTAAAACTTAGTACGTATAAAAGAATTAAATCTTTTATACTTATGTAGGTAACTATTTCTAATTACTCAGCTTAGATCATCCAAGTCTTCAAATTCCTAGTTCTAGAAAATGAACACCTATCGCAGCTTTATATGGTCGTGAAAAAGAACTTGAAACACGAGGAGGCCTCATCCACGTATGATGGTTGAAATACAAATTTTAACCTTTCACGTTTCCATCTCCATTGAGACAAAAATGCGCCACAGTCTAAGTCTCTAAGCAATACGTCATCAAATGACAATCCAGCCATAATTAACATCAATGCAATTAATTTCAACATCCTCAATAAAAACGATGGCCACAAAATAATAAATTTCAATATTTCGATCACAAAATACAGATCAATTCACAGATCTGCAACAAACTCCAAAATCTTCCAAATGAAGCACACCCAGACGACGTAGATCACTCACAACAATCAGATCGAGACGAAACACAAAGTTAAGCTCCGATACTCCAAAAATCCAATCAAACTCAGCCAAATAATTTCATAAATGTAGTAAAATTAAGCTTAAACAATGTCAACAATGCCATCACGATACAAATTCATACACATGTCCATATCAGTAAAAAAATACACATACATACTCATATACTCTTATATACAGACCTTCGAAACGTTCTTCGAAGAAGACCTTGGCAGAGGCGATGGCGAGGAGAGAGAGTAAAAGTAGAGAGAGAAAGCTAGGGTTTCGACCCAGTGACGCCATGGCTAGAGAGAGAGTGCGGATGTGAAGAGTGAAAAGAGCGTAGAGAATTATATAGGGCCGATCTGCTGCTTTGGGGTTTTAGGATTGAGTCAACTCTGGTATTTCACTCGAGGTGAGCGTCCTACGTGGAGCTCCGAGATGACGTGGACCAATTGCTGAGAGACACATCGGATTTGACTGTCATTGATGCAACGTGGCATACAGTTATTGGAAGGTTACACGAGCTTCGTAGTGAACAGTAGCTGCGTTACATTTGTTAGTTGATTACTGCGTAGAGGATATATTTACTATAATAGCCTCGAGTTTTTTGGGATTGCGTAAATGAATTGAGTCGATTATCTTATATCAAACTCGATCTATTAAGTAATTTATCAATTCTCAGTAGGGTTGAATATTCATTGATCGTGAAGTGTTATGATTAAATTTAACTTATTTAATTATCGAGTGTCAAACGAAGTTGAATTTTGAATTTTTATTGAACATTTTTTGTGTATTTAATAATTAACGAATTTTTATAATATTTTGATGTTATATAAGTCGATTATGTAACGAGTTCTAATGAATAAAGTTATCAAATGTTAAAAAATTATATCGTATAATCAGATTGATTTGAGCTGAATACTATTTATATCGAGTATCAAGTTGAATATTCTTAATACTCGGCTCGACTAGATAAACTTAACGAGCAATGAACTCGAATATTAATTCAAGTCGAGTTGATCAGTCCGACAAAAAAATAATTCTCATTATCAGAGAAAGTATTGAATTCAAAGAAAAATCAAATTTTATTTTGGAACAAAAAATGGAATACCTTGTGTTAATGCATCCTTACTTATATTAGATTTGTTTCTAAAGAATAATTAAATTTTCGTTTATAAGAATTGATAATGTAATATAATTATTGTTTATTCAATGTAAAACGACTTAGAAATATATCTAACCTATTAGATGGATATAAAGAGATTTAGTTAAGTAAAAATTTTGATCACAAGTAAAAATTTTGCTCATCGATCAAGAATGATGCTAAAGTTACAAAAAAAAATCAATCAAAAAGGACAGACTTACTTAAAATAAAAATAGGCAAGGTTTTAAATACTAAGACCTTTCACTAAAATTCAAGCAGACTTTATGTTAGAAAAAAACTTCCCTTTTTTGTCAACTTTTAGAAGATTTTTCAAAAACACTAGAATTAGAAAACAAAATAACAGTTATTTTATTAATTAAGTAAAGAATAATTGTAAAGTCATTGTTAAAAAAGTATAACTCCCAACAGATAAATTTTTAAATTCCCAACAGATAAATTGTTTAGAGGAGTATAAATAGGAGTAAATTTTATTTAAAAAACGTGAACTACTAAGAAGTGCTCTGACATTTGACATACTCAATATCTTAGCAAGAAACATTTCTAGAGCTTAAACCAATGTTATCTTATCTGCTTAACAAGGAGCTACTTTGTTAGAGATAACAAACACAAATTCATTCATTACTTATTTGTCTATGTAATTAAGTAAGGTCTTAGTGACATAATGTAAGCAAGAATTTTGTGTTTTTTTTAACCGTGTATTTCTTAGTGTATTCATACTCAAGTAAAAAAAAAAAAAAAGAAGAGTGGAGTAGATTAGATTGAACAGCTATAAAAATCTAATTGCTTTCTCCTTTCATTATTGCTCATTATTTACTCTGCTTATTACTCTACTATTGATTTGCGTAGTCCTTGTTAAACTCTTTTAGCAAATACTTCATTGATGTTGCTACCTCAAGTCATTATGCTTTTACTAAGGGGTAATTTGCTAAAATTCCACTGCCAACGCTTTTCAAAATACAAGCAAGATCTTTTATAAGCAAAAAGTTTTATAATTTGTTGATTTTACAAGCAAATTTTTTAAATTTTGAAAAAACACTATTCAATCCCTTTATAATATTTTCTTTTTGGGACCTAATACCTTATTTTATTAAGGTACCTTAATTCTTATATATGATAACTTAGTTTTATTTTCAATAATAGTGAATAATTAATGCTCCATTAATATCTGCAATATATAGGAAGGAATGTTCATAGTTTCAATTAAAGGAAATTTTATATATTTATATATCAAATTACAATTTTTCCAATAAGAGTAACAATATCTTTTTAAAAAATTTGTAAATAATTATGTTACATGACATTGAGAGAATAAGGAAAAGGTACATTTTTTTAAATTTAATTTTCATTGTCTAAGACTAAAAAGAAAAGGTGAGATGAATGTTGGGATTTTTATGTCCGCTATAATTTGCTAAAAATATTATTGCGGACATGATGGACGAAAAGGGCAAGTTCCTAACTTTGTTCCTCATCTCATGGTTTGAAATGGTTATGATAAAGTTTTTGACAAGAAGTGCAAGTTCACCTAATTAGCGATGTTCACAGCGATGTTTACAATGATGTTCATTAAGCGATGTCAAATAGACGAAAGACATAACCAAATTCATATTAAGGTGATGAAATAAAGATGTATGTGATTGATAGTTTTAATAGAATGCTAATACTGGTGAAGGAAAGAGCACGACGGTGAAGTGTATACTTTATACGACTGATTCACAATATTTTTATTTCTGCCATAAATTGTAGCGGACGTAAAAAAATTAGAATGTTAGTTTGTCACCACGCCACTTGTGGACGTAAATTGTGGCAGACAAAAATCTCAATTTCACTATGTTCGCCATAATTTATAGCGAAGACAATATACATCCGCTATAAATTATTGCAGACATAGAATTATCCGACTCTTGATATTTGAGATAAACAATAGAAATTGAATTATATAAAATAATACCTCTTTTCAAACTAGTTATGAATCGGTATCTCTCCACTCACACACGCGCACGCGTACAAATATTCTCTCTCTCTCTCTCACACACACATATATATATACACTATATTTGCTAGTTTTATATTTTTGAATTAATAGTACGAATTAAAACAATATACAAAACTAGAGAGATATACACAAGTTTGTGGTGCATACTATAATTTTTAGAACAATGTAAAATTAACACATTTTTAAGTGCGAAGATATATTGATTTTATATGATCAAAAACTATGTACATGAGTCTGGAACTTTTAAAAATTCACATGTTAAAATATTTTTGCATACTCTTTCAATCTGTATAATTAAATCTTTTATAAATAATTTGAAACTGAAATATAATACGAGTGAGTAAGTTTATAAAAATGAATTATAGATCATTTCTCTCTTTTTTTTAATATAATTTTTTTTGGCTACAAGAGTTTAGGTGAAAAATTGGAATGTTCGTTTGCCACAACACCATTTATTGCAGACGTAAATTGTGGCAAATAAAAAAACTCAATTTCACTATGTTCGCCATAATTTATAGCGAAAGTTAATATACGTCTACTATACATTATTACAGACATAAAATCATCTGACTCTTGATATTTGATATAAACGGTGAAAATTGAGTTATGTAAAACAATACCTTTTTTCAAACTAGTTATGGATCGGTATTTTTCCACTCACACACGCGCACGCGTACATACTCTCTCTCTCTCTCTCACACACACACACACACACACTATATTTGCTAGTTTTATATTTATGAACTAATAGTATACATATATTTGACACACACACACACACACTATATTTGCTAGTTTTATATTTACAAACTAATAGTATACATATATTTGTGGTGCATACTATAATTTTTAGAACAATGTAATATTAACACATTTTTAAGTGTAAAGATATATTGATTTTTACATGATCAAAAACTATATACATGAGTTTGAAACTTTTAAAAATTTACATGTTAAACTATTTTTGCGTATTCTTTCAATCTATAAAATTAAATCTTTTATAAATATTTTAAAAATCCAAACATAATACGAGTGAGTAAAATTATAAAAATAAGTTATAGATCATTTCTCTCTTTTTTTAATATATTTTTTTTTTGGTTATGAGAGTTTAGGTAAAAAATTGGAATGTTCGTTTTCCACAACGTCACTTATTGTAGATGTAAATTGAGGTAGACCAAAATCTCAATTTTACTACGTCCGCTATAATTTATAGTGAAAGTCAATATACGTTTACTATAAAGTATTGCGAACATAGAAACATTCGACTCTTGATATTTGAAATAAACAGTAGAAATTGAGTTATATAAAACAATACATTTTTTCAAACTAGTTATGGATTGATATCTCTCTACTTACACACGCACGCGCACATATACTCTCGGTCTCTCTCTCTCACACATATATGTATATATATAATATACACTATATTTGCTAGTTTTACATTTATGAACTAATAGTACGAATTAAAAAAAATATAAAAAACTAGAGATATACATAAATTTGTGATACACACTATAATTTTTAGAACAAATGTAAAATTAACACATTTTTAAGTATGTAGATATATTGATTTTTACATGATTAAAAACTATGTAAATAAGTTTGGAACTTTTAAAAATTCACATGTTAAAATATTTTTGTGTACTATTTTTAATCTGTACAATTAAATCTTTTATAAATATTTTGAAAACTGAAATATAATACAAGTGAGTAAAATTATAAAAATGAGTTATAAATCATTTCTCTCTTTTTTATAATATAGATTATTTGGTTACGGGAGTTTAGGCTGACGGGGATTCCTCATTTTAGGACATATCAAGTTACAGGTGTTGTTTAGTGTATATGGTGATACTTATATATTGGCTCCTCGTCTAAGAGTTAGAGTATGTCACAAAATTATAAGTTTAAGGGATTTTTTTGGTATGATGTTAGAATTAGTCTTTTTTCCGGTTGAAAGTTTTGTTTCACTTGGTTTTATGTTATATGTTAGATTTAGACTCCCAATTCGAACACGCGTGTCAAATTTAAATTGCAAAATGAATTGATTGGAATTTCAAAATTTTATTATATTTTGTTTTGATAATGCTTTTCGTAGCATGAAACTAATATAATAGTCTCTTTTAATAAATAACTTGCAAGTCTCATAGAGATGTATGACCTGCTCTGAATTTTATAGTCCCTTCATACCCTAAATTTTATTTATCAGAACTGGATAAATTTTATAGTCTCATATTAAAGAGTAATGTTATCCCTAAGAGATAAATTTTGATTTTTTAAATTAATGTCAATTTTATCGATTTTAGTGGATATATTATTATAAATTTATAATCTTATCATTCATTTGATTTGATTGAATGCAAAGATATGAGAAAATAATGAATTTAACACAAGTTGTTAAATCATTTATGTACATGTGACACTCATTTTTTGCTTCATTTATTTATGCAAAAGTATTAGTAGTTTTAATCTAACCATTCTAAATGAAATTTGTTTATTCTATCATAACTAAAATTTTATAGATAATCCATCATTTCTTGTTATAATTTTCTCATTCTTGCTTTTCACGTCTATTATTATTCTTATTTGCCTATTCCACTCCAATTTTATTCTATTATATCAAATTGAATACAATCTTATAATTTATAATGAAAAATTCTAATTATAACATAATTTATATTTAAAAATTTCATAAAATTTATAAGATTCAATAATATAATCATTTTACTCAAAAAATTAAAACTAAAAAAATTAAAACTTATCCCCAATGGTATCAAAATTGGACCGCATCGGTCAGTTTGACTTGTTTAATCGCGAATGGGCCATGTGTCAGGGCGATTTGATTAAAATTAGTGGTTCGGGAGAAAATCGGGAAAAAACCAATCGAATAAGGGAAAACCGCTCGAACTGGAAAAAATCGATTGAACTGGTAAACCGATAATCCAGTTAGAACCAGATTTTCTTTCTTTCTTTTTTTTGCTAAGTTGTTTTTCTCATTTTGTTCCTTAAAATTATATATTTTGTTTTTTTGCGAACCGATTTAATGAATTTTTAAAATATTTGATGAAATTATTTTCATTATTAAAATTATAAGACTTGTATTTGATGAATTTATAAAAATATTTATGATTTATATAATATTTTTTTCTAAAAAAATAATAGTCCAGTTAAACTATTAATTGAATCGATTGAATTATAAACCAATAACTTGACCAGTTTGGTCCGTTGGATTACTATAACATTGTTTATCCCTCGTATTAAATGCAGGTTTGAAAGCGTTCCGGGTATATCCATATCTACATCAACTTTGAACGGAAAGAAAGCGATGAGTTATGTTCTTTTGCACTTTACACGTAGAGACCCGAGAGGATCAAAGAATATCCTCTTCCATCTACGGACTACAAATGGAGAGAAGAAAAAAGTCAAAAGAAAAAGAAAAAGAGAAAGTTCATCATATTCATATGTGATTTAGTTTGAAGTAAAATAAATATTTCTTACTTTCTAAAACCATAAATATTAATAAAACGTTTTATTCCCTCATTTCCAAAATAAAATAATATTTAAATTTTTGTTAAATATTAATATCGCATGTTTGACTAAAAATTATACGTAGAAATAATAAATTTTTATCATAAAATTTGTTATGAATATTGAATTAAAGATAAAATAGTCCCAAATATAGTATACCGAATATAATATCATTTGGGGTTCGAGTACTATTGAATATAATTTTTCCTGACTCAAATTAACTTAATTACCTCACAATTTCACTGAATCTGATATAAACTTTACTCGAGCCATTTCCTTTTTATGTTCGATATACATTACATTGGTGAGATGATTAAGATCGCTTAGGCCCAATTATCAATTCGATTACAATGAATGGTGCTGTATTGACTCAATCCTCAACAAAGTAGAATTAAGAGAGAAGGACGAGACTCGAGTTAAAATATTTGGTCAAAATGACATTTAACCAATGTTATTATAATCGAATTGAATATTGAATTAATTAAACGGTGAATTTATTAATTCATAGTTTAATCGGTGGTTCAATCGGACTATTATTTTTTAGAAAAAATATTATATAAATCATAAATATTCTTATAAATTTATCAAATATAAATCTTAAATTTTTAATAATCAAAATAATTTCATCAAATATTCTAAAAATTTATTAAACTGGTTCACAAAAGGATAAAAAACACAGTTTTAAGGAACAAAAAAAGAAAACCCACTTAGAAAAAAAAAAGAAGAGAAAATCCGGTTCTAACAGGTTCCACTGATTTTTTCCTGAACCACTTATTTTAATCGAACTGATCGGACTCATGACCTATTCGCAATTAAACCGGTCAAATCGACTGATCCGATCCAATTTTAATAACATTGCATTTAAGTGATGTACTTTTTTAATTATTCTATCAGAATACTTTTTGTCACTTATTTACCAAGTTTGCCCTTATAGAATATTATCGTTATTATTATATTTAAATATGCATATACGTTGTTATTTCATCTTGTCGGCCGCCACCGCCAATCTCAATAAATAAGAATTACAAATAGACTATTTAGTAATATAAGTTGATTTTTTTGTTACATAAACAAATTTTTTAGGAACATATGAAATTTTTTTAGACAATTGATTAATAATATTTAGAAGATCTGAAAATAAGAAAGGGTAATCATAATCACTTTTATTATCATATGTATATATATATGAAATATGAGAAAAAATACATTAAAAAACATACATTATTGCACAATAAGAGATGAAAACTATATATAGTAATCACAATCACCATCACTATAAAGCACATACATATATATATGAAATATGAGAAAAAAGTAAGAGAAAACATACATTTAAACAACATAGAATGACAATTAAATATATACTTAAATTTTATTTTATTACTAATTTTATCATCTTCTTTATTGTTATTTAGGGATAACAATTTCATCCGAATCATTAATATTTCGCTCAACTTTGACTCTAATGAGATTCGATTATTTGAACCCTATAGGAATAGGATATAGAATTACTATCTCATCCCATTTAACTCAGATTTTGAATCGTTTGTATATAAAACATATTTTATAATGATTTTGTAAGAAAATAATATAAAAAAAACAAATTAAAAAAAATAATTTTGGATAACGGGGTGGGTGCGGGTTTAGTAGAAGCGTTAACAAGGTGAGACGAGTTTGGGGGACAATGTAAATTTAGCGGGTATGATTTGGGAACAACTTTCCGTCCTATACCCGTCTCGTTACCATACTTATTATTACTCATATATCCACTATAAAGTACAACCATTAACAGTTTCTAACTTTTTAGTTAAACTTTCTAATGCACACGTTAAACTACTAAAAAAATATGTTAAATATACTGAAAACACTATTAAAATTACATTTCTCTCAGGAATTTTTTAAATATTTATCTAACATATTTGAAAGAAACAAAAAGAATGAAGATCAGAAGATATTATGGAGCATACGTGTGTATAATCTTATCACATCCACTGTTAACAACACCACCACCACATCCTCCTCCGATAGCAACAAATTTGGACGGTAAAAAAAAGAAGATGACGTCGAGAACAATATAAGAAGAAAATCATAAATTACTATCCTCACCGCCGTTGTGACCTCTACAAAAATCACTATTATCACAATTCAGCACTACCACAAATCACAATGGTACAGTAAACTTCTATAAATTAATATTTGAAAAATTAATAAATTTTATAAGTTAATAATTTTACCTTATTTTGACTTGAACCAATTACAAAAATTACAAATTTCAATAAAATAATAAGATAAATAATTTTTCGGGAGATCCCTATATAAATATATTGTCCCAATAAAACTATAAATTTATAATTTTTCAAAATTACAAATATACCTAAAACAATTTAGGAAAATATGATTATAGTGTTGCTTGTTTTTTTTTTTAAATTTATATCTAGTTGAAGCTCATCTTAAAATTTTCTTATTGCATTTAAAAGTTCTGTTGTTGTCATCTTGAATTGCATTAACAAGTTGTGAAGAATACTGAATGCGATGACCGTAATAAATTTATCAACAACGAATTTTTGATGTAATTAAAATTTAACTTTATTACAATAAAATCTCTATAAATTAATAAATATTAATTTATTGATTAATTAATAACTCTCTAAAATAATAAAATTCTCAGTTCCCAACATTATTATTTTCTCCGTCCCATAATAAATTTTCTAATTTGACTTTGGAGGTTAAACTGATTAATTTTAAAATCGTAATTATTAATATTTTATAAGGATATAGATGACAATATTTATATAAAAAGAAAGTTAATACAATTAACTATAAGACCTAATTTTTATAATTATAAAAATATAAATATATTTATTAAATTTTAAATTTAAAATTTGGTCAATTTAATCATTAAATTAAATTAAGACATATAATTTAGGACGAAGAGAGTAATTTATAAAGATTTTACTTATATCTATATATTATAAAAGAATATCAAGATATTCAATCTCTAACGCCAAACACCTCCACCACCAATTCCACTAACGCAACCAATCAACCACAATAACAAAATAAAATAATTATATTAAAGATATTCGTAACTTCAATAATATTTCTAATAAGTCAACTAAAATTAGTGAGGAACCCACTAAATTTACCAATTCATTAATTAAAATTACTAACAAATATAATGCGTACCACTACAAGTTCAACCAAAATAGTAATAATTAAAACTTCAAATTCTGTATTTGAACACAGAATATTTAGCTCTTCCACTTATTCCAGCATCTTCATATAATCTAACATCTTCATAAATTCTGACGAAATTAAAGCAGATCTAATTAATGTCGCAAGGATGGAGATTTTGTGGACGAGAGAAAATGTTAGCACTGTAATATTTCGATGGTGGAGGTAAAGATATAACAGATCTAACCTATTTTGGCTGAGGTGAGTTCACTAGAGAGAAATTTGCGATTGAGACGAAGATACAAAACTATGTGGTAAAATGGTGGCAAAACCATGGATTCTGACGAAGATGGCGGTGGATCTATGAATTCCGGCTACTGTGGTTGGTGGTGTATCGTTGATGATGAAGGTACAAACTGATGACGATGGTGTGCACGACGGTGGTGGTCGGCGATTGGCAGTCGAAGTGGTGGAAGAAAATAACTAGTGTGTGATAGTGACGATAGAGACGGAGGATGAAGAAATAGAGAGAGAAAGATGGAAATGAACATAATTATAGAAATAATAATCAGGGGCACAACAGTAATATTACTATGAGAATAGCACTCCAATGGAGTGAATTTAAAACAAGAACACTGTTGTGGAAATGATCTCCATTTAAACCAGCGGCCTGCCATTTCCTCTTAATTGAGGAAATGAGAGAAACGGGCCACACTATGGGCTTTCTTGTTGCAATCTTTTCTTCTTCATAAATGTGTTATGTGCGAGGGCAAGACTAGCTAGTATCATAACCATCATTACTTTTTTCTCTTGTTCTAGTTTGGAAATTTTTTTTCGACAATCCCAAATTATATTAATTTTGCGTATTTGGTTCTCAATTTTTTTTCGCAACTTGTTTAGTATATAAATTTTTTAAAACACGTGCATTTAATAAATTTCTTTAATATCTTATTAAATCTGATAGAAAATATACTAATGTGAGTCATACATTTAATTTGTTGTCTTTATTTTATTGAGAAATTCTTTTTGAATGTTCCTGAACAAAATTGTAAAGTTGATATAACTCAAGAACAGTCAAAAAGAAAGTTTACATACGATGTAAACCGACCATTTTATTCTTTGAAAATTACATGTGTGATTCGCATGTTTGTATTTTTTATCAGATTTAACAAGTGATTGATGAAATTTCTTGATTGCGCATATTTTAAAAAGTTTGTTTACCAAACAAGTAGCATAAAAAATTCGAAAAACCAAATATGTAAAACTAATATAGTTGAGAAACCGTCGAAAAGGTTTCCCTTCTAATTTTGGTTATATAATTACTAGCTCTAAAATATGTAAAGAGCACAAGTAAATCAATAACCACTCATTTAATCATCTTAATCTAAAGGAGCGTCGAACAAATTTCATTTAATTGATATTTATGTTTTTTTCGTAATAAATGTTTATCCTGTGTAATTTAAGGTTTTCATTTTTATTAACAGGCAACTACATCTACTAATAATATTAAATCTGCTAACAAAAATCTGGAAACATATAATTTACAAAGAGAAAACTAGGCTGCAGTTCCCCGAATGTTACATACATACGCAGCCAAAGAGAAACAAATTGCTGTTGTGAAAAAAATGCATTGACAATCAATAGTTGAGAATTTTCTGAAGCGGAGCTTGGAGCTTGGAGCTTGGAGCTTGTTACCGATCTTCTATAGATATAGAAAATGGCAAAAACAAATATGCTTTATTATTACTTATTAGTGATATACCCTACGATGTCATTGCATATTTCACCGTTTTTATTCTTTCAATATTAGAAGTCGTGTAAGATTTTAGTAGAAAGAAATGAATTTATTAAATTGGTTCATTAATAGTGTTTTATGCTTGACCCTCTAACAAACCCATGTATTAAGAAGTCTCGTAACAACATGTAGTGACTGTGTTTTAGGAGAATTATACTTTAGTCGAAGCCTAAATGCTATCCAAGTGCTATTTTTTTATCGGCGAAAAAGAAAATTTTATTAAACAAACTAATCGATACAAATATTGATATGGACCAAGAAAATAACCCAATATCTAATAAATGCTAGTTGGACATTAATATAGTGACAGTGTTTTAGGAGAATTATACTTTAGTTGAAGCCTAAATACTATCCAAGTGCTATTTTTTTATTGGCGAAAAAGAAAATTTTATTAAACAAACTAACCGATACAAATACTGATATGGACCAAGAAAATAGCCCCAGATCTAATAAATGTCAGTTGGACATTAATGTACCATGTGTAATGACATCAAAGAGATCCATAGTTATTTATGAGTATACATTCGATGAATCTATGATATGACTGAGATAATGAATGGATAGAGTGTTTTCCCAGTGAGATGGCCTAGAACTTGTAGAAGGGGGGTTGAATACAAGTTCTTACAACTTTTTCCGAATTCCTGTTCTTTAAGAAATTAACTTTCTGCGGAATATAAAGAACAAGATCAAAACTTTATAAACAATTGTTTTTATTGATTTAACAATTGATTACAAGTTTTCTAACAATCAAAACAAGCTTTTGATCGTCAGCTTCTATTCTGTATATTTAGAGATAATACAACCCTTTCAATTCTCTATGCTATACAGACATACTCTTTTCTTCGAATTACAATTCTGTAATTTATAATTACAGCTTCTAACACTAAGTTTACAAAAAACCTAGCTTCCTAATTCAAATCAAATACAATCTTTCCAATTGAAAGATTTCTAACAAGTTTCCTTGTCAGCTACGTCTTCAATAAAGTATACGTGTTCATGGAAGACTTTCCTTCTTTGATTTGAACTCTAACTCCATCAGCGATTAAGTCCTCGACTAATCTCCGATAGCTTCTTTAATTAGTCTCTGATTACTTCGAGTAATCTCCGATGCTTTACATCAAGTAATCTCTGATGCTTTACTTCGTGTAATCTCCGATGCTTTGGCTTTAGTCTCTGGTGACGTCAGCTTTTAATCTCCGAAGTATTGTGTTATTCTCTGATGACGTCAGCTTTAATCTCTGACTCTTTAATTACAATCTCCGATGACGTAAGCTTTAATCTCCGATGACCAATCCTTCAATCTCCGATGAATAAATCTTTAATCTCCGATGAAGGATTTCTTCAATCTCCGATGGGCAAAGTCCAATCTCTGATGAACAAAGTTTTAATCTCTGATGGACTTTTCCCTTAATCTTCGACAAGCCAAATTTAATCTCCGAAAGACTAATTAACTTAAAACAACTTGTTGAACAGACTCAACAAGTATTCCAGCAGTACATACAAGTAAAATGAATCTATCTCTTTATTAAAATGACTAAATTACAACCAAGAGATACTACTGCTAGCTACAAAACTAAAGTGTTACAAACCAACACTTTTCTATACATTTGTATTCCTAAGTATTCTAAAGACAATCATCATCAAATGTTAATAAAACCTAACATAGAGATTGAATAAATATAATCTCTATCTAAAGGATAGTAGAGATAGAAGTGATAACCCCAAAACCCATCCTAATTCGAGGATGACTCCTTTATCCCAAGTGTGTATAAATAGATGGTAGATAGCACGTTATCCAATACGTAATTCTATTATACAGTATTCACATATTTTAGCTCAAGTTTTTACTAACAGACACATTCGAGAGTCTTTCAAAGGTATACTCAAGTTTTTACTAACATACACACTCGAGGGTCTTCCAAAGGGCTGAAGGCTGAACTCCTCGGCTTTTAGAAGATTTCTCTTGCCCTCAGCTTTTGGAAGAATTTATCTTGCAAGTTGACAAAGACATTTAATTAGTGGTCAAAACTCGTCAAAATTTAGAAGATTTGCAATCCTAACCCTAGATACGTGAATTTGACATATCAAATACAAAGTTTGGAATTTTTCCTAGAGACATGCATGGACCAAGTACAAATTGGTGCCTAGTTCACCAAAGAGTCTAGTACTACTTGTGACGGCCCTAAAATCTCATATCCAATCAGGGCTCCGTCAAAAGGTAAAATAAAGATAACCTCACATCCATTCGTAGTATAAATAAAGTTAAAAGAAAGTAGCGAGTTATTACAACCTAAAATATTACATCTTTGACGGAAGCTAAGCTATTTCTAAATTATAATCCATCACATTTCAATTTCCATACACCTTCCTTCCTTAGCGGCTACCCATAGGGTCAACATAAGCTCAATAACCAATCATCTTTGCTTTTCCCCTTGTTAGAGGGTTCAGCCTTTGTACCATGCCCCGCAAGACATTAAGTTCAACAAAAATGAGCGATTTATGCTTAACAAATATAAACAAATCAAAGGAGTAAATCTGGAATTCTAATGGAGGTTCAATTCTGTTTGTAAGGCTCAGTGAAACAATACTAATGCTTCGAAAATCTTTGATGAGCTTTGAGGATCACTGATGATAAATAATGTGTAACCTTTCTCGAAGAAAGACATGTATCCACCTATGTATATTTTTCTCAAAATATCCATCGGGGGCTAAACCCATTGGATTTGCTAACCATACGGTATACAGTTGGCCTAACTGTAACAGTATGATCTCTCAGGGTGTGAACATACGTAGTCACTATAATTCCTCTAGGTCAGGTGACAGAACAAATCAACACCTTTCCTTTCCTCTAGCCAACCATGTGGCATAACCCATTTAAGGGACATATCATTCTCATTTGTTTGCACGAATATAGCATTAAAGAATACTGATGAATCAAAGTTCAGTTATATCCATGCACATTTATTTATATCATGCTAGCGGAATTTAGAGCATAACATTCTCATTCATAAGAGCAATTGAAATATATGAATCATAGTCTTGTACGCATATCGAATCAAAAGATAATGCGTTAAATTGAAATAAGCATCAGATTGAATATATACTTGCCTCGGTCTTTTGCAACAAAATCAAATTCAATTTACTCGTGAGTGAGACACTCTATAAAACATGCATATAACATGAGACATTTAATACCTTGATAAAGATATAAGAAAAATGTACATGTGATGTCCGGAAATTTTTACTATCTTAATTTGTTATCTGAACTGATGAGTTTTAAAAATAATTAATAAAAGTTTCTTAATAAAATAGAAGAAATAATATTTTATACCCTTAAGGTAAACTACGAATAACGGTGGACATCAGTGGACAATTTACACGTCAGGGGATGACTAGTCATCAGTAGACAACTTCACCCCTCAGGGAATGTCTCACCTGCCAGGGGATGATCTTCTGTCATCAGGGAATGGTCTCTCGGCCATTAGGGGATGGATTTGTTCATCGCTAAACTTGTCGGGTGATAACTTGTTCAGCACCAAACTCAGTAAGTCATTGCTGAACTCATCGGTGGATAATTTGTTCAGCGCCAAACTTAGTAAGTCATCGCTAAACTTATCGGTGACTAAGAAATTTTTTCATCGGAGACTAACAAAATTTTTGTCCATTGGAGACTAACAAAATTTTCCTTCATCGGGGAGTAACCAGATTTTCTCGTCAGAGACTAACAACATTTTCTCATCGGAGACTAACAAGATTAGCCTATCAGAGACTAATTCCATACTGTCAGAGACTAACTTCATGCTGACGGAGACTAAGTTAGGACTTGTCTCCGATACAACGATGATTCTTTCATTCTTTAGAGGGTGGTATTGTCAACAGATAACCATACATAGGTCATACTCTCATATTCTTTCTGCAGTGTATAACATTTCTTAATGTCTACTAATTCTTATTGACACTGCTAGACCTCAAGAACTCTGGTTGTTGGAGACTCAAGCATGGTGTTCTCATTACTGATAAAAAGAAATGTTTGGTAGATGAAGGTTTGTCTACTAGGTGGTTGTCAACATTTGATACTCTCATCTTGGATAGCTTTTTGAAATAAATGACATTAACTCCAGGTGTTAAAAGTATGCATTAAATCATACTTTT
The DNA here is from genome assembly GCA_014636745.2 of Centella asiatica. Classification (NCBI taxonomy): domain Eukaryota; kingdom Viridiplantae; phylum Streptophyta; class Magnoliopsida; order Apiales; family Apiaceae; genus Centella; species Centella asiatica. Next base: position 29,478,754 of record CM025781.1, read on the forward strand.
GAAAGTGAATAAGTAAGATTCTTTTTCAAACATGACATGCATAATAGAACAAAATAGTGCAGAAACAGAGTAGGACTTTAACATAGTGCTCTTACCTCTTTGGCTGTATAGAATGAGTTGAAAGCTTGGGTTGTTCTTCGAGAAAGACAGTTGCTCTTGAAAGTGAACCTGGATTTTGTGGGTATTTGGTTGTGAAGAAAATTTTATAAAAGTGGGGCTAGGGTTGTACTCTAAATGATATATTTATATCACTTGCTGAGCAATAAGAGTAGCTAGGTTATTTGTGAGTAGATTTAGCCGTTGGCTGGAAAAAAGCAGTAACAAGCTTTAGAATGAAATGATTGGTTTGAAAGGCCGGCATTACGGCTGCTAAAAGTCAGTTAGTCATTTATCATAGCCAACACTCTAGTGTACTGTTGGAGGTGATTTACAATTGACGGGTCACATGCACAACTCTGAAATAATATAATTATACCACTTTCCTTACTGCAGTCTGTGATTCAAAATGAGTACTGTAGCTCACACTCGTGTGCGCCTTCCCACGTGAAAACATACACATACACTAGATAAAACTTGAATAATCACTTAAGAATTTGAGCTCCAAATACATTTAAATCTTTTGGACATCACATTGCCATAAAACTTTCATTTAAGATATGACTTCATTAATCATACAGAATAAAAGAAATTAATCCTTCATGCATAAAATAAATAAATTAAACGTAATATAGATTAATCATACAACAAAACTCAATTAAATTTTTGGGTCCTCACACTACTTATAATTTATCACTTTCTTTCGGTTTTACCATTGTTTTAACATTATTAACAACTCACATATTAAAATTAATATATATGTCCATTACTACCAACACCGGTTGCCGACCACCACGTTAAATATCACTATACTCATTTGTACCATTGGTCAATCATTAAGTAAATATGCTTTATTATTTCTTATTAGTGATATACCCTATGATGTCATTGCATATTTTATATTTCACCGTGTTTAGATTAGAAGTCGTGTAAGACTTTAGTAGAAAGAAATGGATTTAGTGAATTGGTTCATTAATAGTGTCTTCTGCTTGACCCTCTGTACAATTCACGTATTAAGATGTTGGTTCATTAAGATCTTTTGTTAGAATTATAGTGACTTTAGTAGTTAACTCCTATATAGCTTTATGGTTAAATTGTTAATGACATGTGTAGATTGAGTTTAGTTTATGTGATGGATTTAGTCAATTTAATTCTAGTTGATCCTAAAATATGATAATAAAGTTTGAGACATGCGAATTACAGAATCTATTGACTCACTTTTACTAAAACTCATAAATTGTCATTATCTGTACCTATAAAATATGACTAACAGAGTTCAAGGATATTGTACTTTATACGATTTTTGATGAATCATTGAAACTTTAATCTCATACTCACCCTATGGATTGGTATAACCAAAATGAATGGTTGGCTTTGATGGAATTATAGAAAATAGCATGCCTACTTGTTATTGGTGATATGAGTTCAATTGTGGTCATATTCTAGGATTATACCTCACTCTAAATTTGTATTTTTACTTTTATAATAGAATTTGTCTAAATAAACTTTTGACTTTATGAATTCTAAAGTTTAGGATTGTATACTTTATGTAGTAAATATAGATTCTAAGGAGTGGGCCAAGATGAGGAATATGATAAACATATGTGTTTGTCTAAGATTTGTAGTTGATAGAGTTATATACATGTTTTGTTATTCAACCAATGTACTGCTGGAAGCAAAGTTTGTATTTTTATTGAGAATTTGTTTCTCAAATTTATGACGTCCCTATTTTCTGAGAAATATATGGTTAAATAATGAATGAGTCTGGTCTGAACCTAATTTTACTGATTTTTGACATTTTGACAGTTGAATTAGAATTCTTTTAAGTATTTATTTGATACTGAGTACTTAGTGATTTTGATGAGAACTCTGTAAACTATCAATTAAATAATGATTTATCCTTCTGGAAAGGAGGAGATGAGATTTAAGAACTTGCTCTTAAGAAAAGAATCATTGTTAGTGACATGAATTCTTTATTACATAATAAAATTGGGAATTGTTGATTTGCAAGTGAGTGAACAACTATAAGTTGTAGTTCGTTATTACAGAAGAAACTTATTTGTAACATATTTTAGTCAAGATTGACACGTTTAATAGCTAATGACTATATGTTTGGATTAGGGGATGATTTATTGTGGCATTCATTCACTTTTTTGTCACATGAATTTGGTAAGTATTCTTCTAGTTGTTACATTATTGAGATGTGAATACAGTTTTGGTTATATGGTGATATACATGGATCAACCTGAAAAGTTTATTATGTAAGGATTTGATAACTAAATATGTTAGTTAATCAAATTATTATAAAGTAAGATCTTGTATAAACACTTAAATTATAATTGTTTTTGACATAAAGTAAAGAGCGATTGGTTCTTGGTGATTCAAGTAAATGTCTTTACTCATGTTACATGTCAAATAGAATTGTGATTATTTGTTTATATAGTATCATACTGTTGTTAGGAACTGTTTAAACATTTTGATATTTAGCGATTTTGTGAAATAGACAAGATTTTATCTTAGTCTATTCGCTAGCATGGATGCAGTGATACAATGATATTGAGACACAATGTGATCAAGTATGAACTTATGAGGCAGTTGAATTAATCCAAACTAGTCGGTAGTTTCATGTGTGTAGTGACTTGCGCAAATATTAAGCTAAACTTTGTAGTTGACATGTTTAGTAAACTCACTATAATTCTAAAAGAGCTATGCAATGTCCTAGAGATTGACAAAATATGAGATGTCCTGGAGGCTGATGAGATACTTTATAGGTATTCAATGATATACTCTATGTTGTTAGAATCCTCTAATTTTAGAAGGATTTTTGATGGTCTCTTGATATCAGTGTGTATGTGTATGCACTGGATAATGTAGTATTGTATTGGAAATATATGAAACGAGTAAAAATAGTTTTGTCATCTTTAATGTTGAAACTCTATACTCTAGTTTTTAGAAACAGAGTTAATAGAAATTTTGTTATAGATATTCCAAGGACAAAGTATTAATTGTATTCTCCAGAAGTGGTGAGAAATAAACTGCATAAATTTTGTTTGAACACTCTTTAATAGTTAAAGAAAGTGTTGAGGCCGTTACTCTTACAATATGTTCCAATAATGAATTTTTATCACAAGTTCATTATGAAGGAGATAAGATTAAAACCATTAGATTAGAGTCTCTTAAATGATTTGTGACATAGTATGGTTTATTCTTAATCTATTTGTTTGAGTATTGTTATTTGATATGTTTTGAAGTTGTAGTTTCTTTATATCATTCCAAATTTGATGATATGCCTCTCATGACTTGTTGTAGTTTCTATTTGTTGAAAACTTGTTGGTGATGAGAAATAGTTTTGTTTTTTGATTGGTACTAAGTTCTTTAGTATTTAACTAGATACTTTTATAACAAACTATTTTATGATTCAAAACTTAATGATGTTGCATTGTAGTTTAATATGTGGTTGGTGCTAAGTTCTCAAGAGTTGAACTAGACACTTAAACATCAAACTATGTTAATTAGAAATAATTAGTACATTCTTCGAATCTGACTCGTACCTAAAGTAAAGAATGAAAGTTTTTTTTTTACATCATGTTTTGATATGACTTGTACTAAATTTAAAATGTCTAAACTAGATACTTGTATTGCTTTTTAATTGATGATTAGTCAATGGAATTTGTGGGGGGACGCTTTATACAAAATTCTATGTTAAATTATCAATTTAGAGAAAATTTACAGAAAATGTTAGAACTGAAGGAAATCAATGGATTTCTCTATGGAGAATAATGATCTACTAGACGAGTAGAATCTTGTGACTAATTAAATCTCTAAGTTCTTTCATTTGTCTATTTTATTGTATTCAAATATTATTCTCTTACATGTGAATTTATTCATTTGTTGGTTTTGTTCTTGATTCAAAACCTCAATACTTGGCTTGGTTTGATTCAGACACATATAGATGACTTTATTTGGATTAGTTTCATGATACTTTAGTATCGTATGTTTATGTATGGTTCATTATTATTATTTTGTATTTAGAACATCGGAGGAGATTGTTGGAATGTATGTTCAAAATATAATAATAATAATAATAATAATAATAATAATAATAATAATAATAATATGATAAATATTAATTATACTTTATTAATTAATATTATCCGTGGATAAAACGTTGAAAGTGTATGGACTAATGTAGAATCCTAATTGAAATGAGTATGTGTTGAGTTCGATAACCTGGTCACAACGATATGTATATATATCCTTCTGGGGGTAATAAAGTGGGTATTCCATACTTAGATACCTAGGGTATCATGTTTTAAACAAAACCCTATATATATTTGAATCTTTTTCTCTAATAATTATCTCTTATAATTATTGTTTATGCCTCAATTGATTTAACATAAGAAGTGTCGTAACAACATGCAGTGACATTGTTTTTAGGAGAATGATACTTTAGTCGAAGCCTAAATGCTATTTAAGTGCTATTTTTTATCGGCAAAAAATAAAATTTTATTAAACAAATGAACCGATACAAATACAAAGCTTGGAATTTCTCTAAGAGACATGCATGGGCCAAGTACAGACCGGTGCCTATTACACCAAAGAGTCCAATAAAACTTATAATTTATCACTTTCTTCTGGTTTTACCCTTATTTTAACATTATTAACAATTCACATATTAAAATTAATATATATGTCCATCACTACTGGCACCGGCCGCCGGCCGGCGCTACCTTAAATATCACTATACTCATTTGTAACATAGGTCGATCATTTAGTAATATCTTTTAGTAATATAAACAAATCTTTTAATAATATAAACAAATGTTTTAATATGATTATGTAATTAGTATTATTAAGCATGGCTGAATAAATAAAAATATGAAAAAGATGGGAATAAATGAAAAATATAAAGTTGTAGAATTTGAGAATCAATACAAACACCAACCGTCAAGTTACCACCACAACCATCAAATCATAACACTTTTACGATCACAAATAACCACCACCAACACATTACTGCAAACTTAATAATAATTCTTAACTCACTATGTAAAATTACTAAATTATTTGTTAAAATTATCCACGAAAATTATAAAGAACTTAGCAACATACAAATTACAATATATTGGATTGGATTAACTTATCTGTCAAACAGATTGAAAAGGATTGTTTGGATTAAATTAATTTTGTATCACTTGTAACATCTGAAATTCTGGACAAAATTGAGAACTTGAATGAAAAATTGAAAAAATATATAGTTAAATATTAAATATGAGAAGTCGGCACCACCGATTCCATGAATCGAGATCTAGACAAGTTGAAATGTTAGACTGAGATCAAGGCCCATGACAATGCTGACCAATGCCGCGGCGGCACCAATGATTGTTGTGGTTACTATGACAATGAAAATGAGTGGTGTAAACCTACGATAGATAAGGTCAAGAGAGAAAGCTATATGTTGAATATAAGTGTTTTGTTTTAAAAAGGTAATTTTACGTATAGTTTAAAAATTACTTTATTGGAGTTGAAATATTCTTAGAATATGAGTGGCTTATCATTTCCCATTTTCTTATTTACTGGATATGAACGGGCAACTGTAAGCCAAGATTTCTCGATTACAAATACAAAAATCTGTAATAATAAAAATATGAAATTATAAATATAACAAAAACTTTCAACATAATTTTTATTTTTTTCAGAGTTACATAAAAATGGATTGACGAGGACCAAGTGTATTTATACATAAATTGTATCTCTGAATATTAGACAGTTACAAACATAGGAATTCTCCTTTATGTAGGCCAAAGTTGTTGGAATCAACGACTAATATCAATTATAATCGGTAGTTAGCATAAACTTAGCTACAACATTCCGTCATTTATAAATATAGAGAACCTTTTACATAGTTCACCGCACAATTTTGTACATGTCTATAATTTTTGGCTAGTTGTTTGGCCATCATTTACTTATTTAATAAAGTACTAGCAACGTACCTAACACAGGAAAAAAAAAAACAAGAAGTCCTACTGTCCTATTTTATTCCCAGCATTTGACGTTGCACTAGTTGATTTAAAATTATAGACATATACTCCTTATAGACATATACTAAAGTGTAGATCTTCAAATTGTAAGAAAACAAAAATTAAAGCTCAATATAATCAAGGACACATAAAACTTAACAAAAGAATAAGAATAAAATAATGGACACTATTTTGCCATAGAGAACGTGAAATTCATACTTATCACAAATTCAATCAAATATTCAGAATTAATATTTATTAAGTTTAATACTTAATTGTCACAAATTATTGATGCACATTACTAAATATAATCAATCAATCAAATGAATAAATATCATAATATTAAATTTTAAAAGTTCTAGAAGGTAATATATATATTTTTTGGTAGGGAAAAAAATAAATTTTATTAAACAATGCTCACCCGAAAAGATTACATAGATGTCCTTAAGAATAGGACAATAAGAAAACCAAAAATATAAAACAAAAACCAACAGGAAACTAGTAAAAGCATAAAGCTTGCCAAAATAATCGCTTGCTCTTACAAGTATAAAATGATAGAGTTGTGTAGATCAGAAAAAGCACCTAGCAGCCTATGAACCAGATCTTGAACTTACACAATGTTTATATGAAGACCTCATAAGAATCCCACCATTGCAGCTCTAAGTACGCTCTTAGAGATTCTTTGATCCTTAAACATAATTCAAACTATTATTATAATTACTACTTTATCTACAGTACGTAATACACTTCAATTTAATATTTCCATGATATTCACCCCGTTTGTTTCGGCTTATTTTAGATTTTGACAGTATAAATTATATTGTTAAAAATTATAATCTTATAATTTTAAGCTGAAACAAACAGGTACATCATCAAAGTTTAAAAAGTGGTACTACACAGATATTGAAATAGAAATTCTATTCCATTTGATGATATTATGCAAACATAGAATACATTTCTGCTTGTAATAAACAAAATCATATTTAAATCACTCAAATTAGTCAATTAAGCATTCATGTCATAGCCACGAAGCAGACCGTTACTATACTGAACAATTGCAAAGTTTTCAATAATTGTGGCCGTTTGTTTTATCGCCAATTAAAAACTTATCACGTTTATTTGTCACTATACTGAAAATTTATCAATATATTAACTGTATTGTCACTTGTTGACATTGGTGACGGTGATCTCCATCGCTACATTTGTTGAAATTTATTTAGTTGCGACATCTTTTTTGTTACCATACCCGAACCCGACGCTTATTTTCTTGCTATTCGAATTAATGCAATGTTATGATCAATATAATTTTTGAACAGTTGCGACAGTTTTCTGTTGCGAACTCAAAACTTTACCGAACAATCCTGAATATTTGCGCTGCTTATGTGTGTGTAGATAATATAAATGTGTGTATATGCATGCGTGTGCATATACATATGTGGGTGAGTGTGTATATATATATATACATATATTGTATATATATGTTAGAATTATTATTTATAATAATAATAATAATTTATGTGAGCTACATATTTTAATATCAGTTATATTTGCTATTTGTGTATTGGATTTAAAATAAGTGATTAAATAAAGAAACCCAATTAGATTCTAATTAAGTATGAAGTTAATGAGTGAATAATTAATACCGAGCCTATAATGGGAGACCTAATTAGACAATATATAAAGAATACAATGGGTTATGATCCCCAATATATCAAATACGCATATAGTTCTTCTCTTCCTATAAGAGAAAATGACTCATATCCTAAAAAGTGTTTGGCTGAGAAAGACGATAACACGAGTTTCAACATCAATGGATACGCTTCTGTGTTTTTTGATTATATTCTCAATAATTGAATATAAATGATTATGATCCATATTTAGTGATTATAGTTTTCTACAAGTGGTATCAAGAGCCTTTTTCATATTAATTTATTGAGAAATCAAGTTTTATTTAAAGTTTTATGTAATTCCATGAAAATTTTATAATTCTGAGCATAAGTTTTTTTATTAGCGGCCGTCATGTTATGTCTGTAGTGCACGTATATATACTGATATGTGTACATATGAATCATGTGTTTTAGATTTGGATATGGTCTACGATCAAGGGTATTATTATGTTGAGTTCTCTGGTTAAAAAAAAAAAAATCTAGGGTATTATCACGTGTGTATATATATATATATATATTTTTTTTTTTGGGACATGATATATATGAGATTTAAATTTAAATTTTGGCAAGTTTTATTTATTAATTATTTTTAGTGTTTGATATTTTTAATTAATTAATTGAAACAATATGTTGCCAAAGAACCT
>CM025781.1:29496146-29511151 GCA_014636745.2 Centella asiatica
CCCCCCCCCCCCCCCCCCCCCCCTCAAAATCAGTGCGACTAGTACACCCTGTTTGTTTCAGCTTAAAAATTCCATTTCATTTGATGATATTAAATAAACAGAGAATACAATTCCACTTTCGTTTTTTTATGATCGGAGAAATTCTCCAACTGCAAACCCAATTCTAGCCCAATACTCACCCATGGGTGAGGCTAGGTTATAAGGAATACTCTTACAGCTTAAACTAACCCACAATCTCGGAATACAGTTCTACTTGAAAGACGACATCAAATTTAAATCACCCAAATGTGTCAATTTAGCATATAGCCGCGAATAAGTCCGTCACTAAACTGAACAATCAGAAAATTCAATAATTTCGACAATTTGTTATATCGCCAGTTCAAAACTTATCAATGTTTATTTCTGCTGCTAATACTAAAAATTCTCAATATTTTAACCGTATTGTTGCTTCTTTACATTGGTGACGGTTGCCTCTGTCTCTAGTTTCTTTTGAAATTTGATTAGTTATGACATTTTTTCATCACTATACATGACCCTTTAAACAATCCGACACCTATCTTGTAGATATTCTGAAGCAATGTAATGTTATGATCACTATAATATTTGAACAACAGAGTTTTCTGTCGCTAATTCGAAACATTGCATTTGAAACTAATACCCATCAATCCTGAATAGTTGCGACGCTTATGTGTGTATGTATGCGTGTTTATATGTAAAATACATGTACATATGTATGTATGTATGCATGTATGTATGTATACATGTTGTGTGTATTGTATATATGATTACTGAACTAATATATTAAAATTAGATCCTTTGTGTGTGTGTGTGTAATATATATATATATATATATTTATTTATTTATTTATTTTTTTGTAAAGAAATTGAGTTATAAGTTATTTCAATAATCTTACACACTCGTATTATATATACTTTGCTCTCAAAATATATGTGAACAATTTAACCTTTTAAAGGTTAAGAAAAAAACTATATTAACCTTTTCAGTATGTTTGATTGAATTTTTCAATTTTTTTGATTTTTAAATATAAAATTAATGGGCACACTACAAGAAAGAAGGCTTTTCTCGACGGCCTTAATATCGACGACTAAACACGGTGGCGATTATACCTTATATCGACGGAATAGCAATCGAGGTTACATGTCGTCAAGATACGTGCCAATCCATTTGCCGCCCAAACATTTTTGGTGGTAAAAATTTATCTTGATGGCTAGTCATCGATATAATAACAAAAGCTGGCGATTTTAATAATAAAAATGGTGGTCCTTTTCCCCGGCACGTCAAAATTAATTTAGCCGAATTTTATATAATGATAAAAAATATATAAAATATGGAACAGATTAATATCTACAGCCAAGCCGTCGAGAATATTGAGCACGTCCGTCGAGATTAATTCTTTTCCCTCTATATTTATACCGTACATTTTTTGTTACTGTAGTTAATGGGGGTAAAAGTAAAAGTCAACGACCAACCGACTTATTTAGATGGCTTGGCTGTCGAGATTAGTTTTATTTTTTATTTTTATTCACTTCTCCTTTATCCATTTTCCTACTGTCTGTCTCTCTCTCTCGAACTTGATCTCAACGGCGGTACTGAAATCATCTCGACGGCTTAATACACTCCTTGAGGCTTCGATTGTGAGCTTTGGGTGGAGCTAAGGTTTGAGGGAACCAATTGGGTTTGCAATTTCATTCAGATTTTAGCAATTGGCCAATAATCAGGGTACCTTTTCAATTTATGCCGTGTTAGTTTGTTTGTGGGTGAGTGTGTCTGTACTCTCTGTGTGTGCGAGTGTGTGTGCGCGTGCTCTATATATGCTCTGTGTGTGTCAAATGTCTGAATTGGCCATTTTACTGGAAAAGGGCCGTTAAACTCTTTGGTCGATTGTTCCAAATACAAGAGTCCTGTAGCTTTTTTATTCAAATTATGTGAAATTCCTCCATAGCAGCCATTTAAGGTTATTGATGACGGCCTCACCATTGAGATATTATTTCCTCACCCTTGACGGAAATCTCGACGACGCTTAATATCGATGATCTCATTTTCGACGACCTATCTTGATAATGAAGGCGTAAAAACATAGATCTCGACGGCTTAGTCATTTTTCTCGACGGCACTTGTGCCTTCAAGACAAAGCATTTTTCTTGTAGTAGCATGGTTTCGAAAATAAACTAGATCATTCAACATACATACATGAGGATGATCCATGACTACCATTTGTTTCCAATGTATTGTTTTTTCTAACCTAATGTTCACCATCCAAGTATAAAAAGGATGGTGAGATATTATGATGAGATGTTTACGTCCGTTACAAATTCTAGCAGACGAATATCTTAATTTTTTGCATCGGCTACAAATTGTAGCAGATATAAAAAAAAATTGAAAACTTCATCCGCGTGATGAACGAAATTCCCAATTTATTCATTGTTTCCTTCGTCGCGATTGGCATTCTTTTGAAACTCAGACACTTTAATTACAAGTCCGAAACTGTACTTCATACATTTTTTTTATCAGCAAAAAATAGAATTTATTAAAACACTAAAAAGGAGATACAAAGTGTCCAAAGTATTTGGACCAATAACACTTGAGAACAAACTCATGAGATTCCATGATAACTCCACTAAAAAAAAAAACACTGCAACAGACAGAAAGCATGGCAACACAACAACAACACAACTCAGATGAAATACAATACCTACACTTTGTCCATTTAACATCGCCAATGGATATCATCATGAATATCCCAAGGTAAACTTGTACATCACGTCATTAACATCACCATAACCATTACAAACTATAAACTTGGAATTTTTTTTGGAAACTTACACTTATAATTCATTATGAAGAAAGATGTACGTGTTTGAGAGTTTCAATAAACTGACAATAAATTAAGTATTCCGAAGATGAAAATTTTCATCCCAATTTTTTTCGTTTGCCACAATTTGTGGCAAATTAGAAATAATTGAGAATTTACATCTGACACACATTGTAGTGGATATAAAAGTCCTATTATAATATCTCACAATCCTTTTTAATCTTGGATGATGTAGATTGAATTGGAATTTTTCGAGCCCTCTCCATTGGTCATCTTCCTATATATATATATATATATATATATATCAGACAAAAAAATATCCAAAATTTCATTTTAGTTTCAAGGAAGATCTAAATTAACTTTACAAAATATTATCTGATTAGCCCACATAAAATTTTAACGTAAAATACGAAAACTTTAACGGAAATAAAAGCCAGGAATTTAGGGATTACTCGCAATCGTCGAACATAAAAACGGGTAAGGAAAACAGAAGAAGATTCTAACAGCAGGTCATTTGGTTAGCAGAAGAAATTCATTTAGCTGTGACCTTTTTTTGTTGCTATACAAGACTTTTGAAACACTCCGACACTTATCTTGTCGCTATTACGAAGCAATGCAATGTTGGGATCAATATAATATCGAATAGTTGCGACGGTTTTCAGTCGCCAATGCAAAACTTTACATTCAAAACTCATACCAAGCAATCCTGAATATGGTGATGCTTAGTATATATATGCGTGTGCGCGCATATAATATATATAAGAAAAATGGAGGTAAAGGACTTTTTTTATACAAAGTCTCTGCATTTAAACTACAAAAATATTAAATTACTTGATTAACCTCCTTATTTCAAGCCCCTCTATTTCAAGTCAATTAAAGAGACTTTGCACATGCATGCAAAGTTCCTCACTCCACATATCCTTATATGTGTGTGTATATATTATATGCTATTGAACTCTGATATATTAAATTATAAAACATAAATCCCTTATATGTGTATTATGTGTGTGTATATATATATATAATTGAGTTATAAGTCACTTTGGTAATCATGTGCTCTATACTTCAGTCTCCCAAATATAAGAAAATAATTTTATTGTACGGATTGAAAGATTTTGCAAAAACTATATAATTTATAATTTTTTCCCCATATCTTTTACATAGTTATGATCATATAGGATTCAAGGTAGTATAACATTCCAAATCTATTAATTTTACATGGGTATAAAAACTATGCTACAAGTCATAAAAAATGAGAAAAATGTACATATCCATTTATTTAGTTTTGATGTTTTTCAGTATGTATGATTATTGATTTGTAATTATGCAATCCGTGCGGATAGTTACAAAAATATGCTAGATCTTGCTTCCTTTAATTAATATATATACAATATTTCTTTTGTGATACAAAAATGAGCCCATACATACATATATATATATATATATATATATATATATATATATATTTTAACCAAAGAAAATATATTCCCATATAAATAAACCATATAATATAATAAGCCCATGTAATATGTATATATTTGTAGCCAATTTCTTTTGTGATACAAATTAAGTAAGCCCATATAATATAATATATACAATATTTCTTTAATCAAAAGTTATTTCTTGTAACCAAAATTTTTTTCTTGGATATTCTTAAAGGAAACTAGATCTAGCTTATTTTTGTAACTCTTATCACAAAAGAAATATCCAAATTTTTTTGGTTACAAGAAATATCTAAAATTAACTTTAAAAGTATTATATGGGCTTAATTTGTTGGGCAATTTTACAAAATGGGGATTATCTTCAACTGAGTCAATTTGAATTGGTATTAGGTTAGCCCAAATAAAACTTAACCTAAAATTAGAAAACTTTTAACGGATATAAAAAGCCAAGGATATTTGTATTACTCTCTGTCGCAGTAGCAGCAGCTGGTCATTTGATCACCACAATTTACAAAGCGATGGACGACCATGGGAGAATCATCAAATCTATGAAGGAGAATGATGTCTTCAAGAGTACTGTAAGAATTTCGAATTCCCTCTTCTTCATTTTATGCTGTTTGTGGTTTAATTCCAAATTTTGTTTCAAGTCTTTTAAAGTTTTTTCTATGTAAAATCTAAGAAAGATTTTGTGTAGTCGCTGAGCTGTAATGATTCAGTTGATATATTTAAACATAGATAATTGAATGTTTTTTGAGCTGAATTGTGAAAAGGGGTTTTGAATCTAGGACCAAATAATGGCGTTACAATTGAATTTAGTCACAAAATTCATTTTACACTGCAACAACTTTCACAACACTGGATCTTCACCATTAAAACTAACTCAAGATTCACCAAATCTCGAGAACATTTTAATGGTGGGGATGTACGATTGCAATTTTTGATCAAAAATGGTTTCCGTATGGAGCAAAATTTATTAGTATTCTTGTGTTCTGCACTTGAATACTTTTAATAGACATATTTTGGGGCGACATTTGGCTTCCTATGTTAGCAAAATCAAATTCCTCATAGTATATACCACTGTGCAATTGTGATCTACATACTTTTTAATCCCGGTCTTTATTTAGCTGAAGTTATGAGTTAATATTTTCCTAGGTTAGAAATCTTAATAGAACAGTATATAGGGGACTGCTTTTCTTAGTAAATACTATGGCTTTATGTTATTATATTCATGGTAATGAATTTGATGAAAGAAAGGCAGTATAGGGTTCATTAAAGTACTACCCTCTCCATCCAATTTCTCTTCACAAAATTTCTCTTCACTAATAATTTTATGTATGAATCTGAAGTTGCATAACAAATACAGTATCATTGTCTAACGTGTTCTATCGTAATGATAATCATGCTATGCACCTATGGTAAAACTGACTGAAGGAGACATGGCGACCATATTGTTACTGATTGTTTATTAATGGAGTAAACCGTCAACTACCATTTAGTTCCTTTTCACCATTTTCTCGCCCTTTTGTAGAAACTAAATGAATATGTGTAGTTGATAGATTAGTTTTAGTTGTTTTCCTGTTTGGAATATTCAGGTTCAATCATGTAAAGTGAACTTTAAATCGATAGGGAGTTAATTAATTGAAGTTAGGGCTGAAGTTTTCACATTATTTCAGTTGTAAAATTGTTCACATTACTGTTGGGGAGTTCTCTTATGAAATTTCTTTTATGCCGATAAAAAGCATTGTCCACTAAATCAGGTCTCTTTGAATATAATTGTTTTTGTTTTTGTTTTTTTTGATCAGTGAAATCTCTCTAGAACTAAAATAATTCTTACCCACTTTTCTCGCTCAATTTGATCTCCTAAAATCAGGGTCATTAGGGAGTGCTCTAACTATTTTTGTTATTTATCTCAATGTCTTATGGCGATGATTGTTTTCTCTTGTTATCTATTTAATAATATAGATTTGGTCACCATTATTTTGTTCGTGTTTAACAGTTTAAGATTGGGCATATCAATTCCTTCTACAGAGGTCGTACTGGTTCCCATTTTGGCAGCTCTAGTATGAGTAACCAGACAACGAAGAACAATAAAGACAACAACAAATTGGAGACGAATGAAGTTAACAACACATCGGAGACCAATGAAGGTAACAAGAAATTGGAGATCACTGTAACTTTCATACCAAAATCAGTCATCCACAACGTCCTTCTGTACTTGCCCGGGGAGATTCTCTATAATGTGACGAGGCGCGTGTCTAAGGAGTGGAATGACATAATAAGTGATCCTAAATTTATGAAGGAACACTATGGTCGTTCAAGTGAGGGAATTATTGTGAGATGCGAAACATCATCATATTTTGTTGAGGTTGGGAAATCTGCAGCTGGAGTAAGTACGAACAAAATTGAGTTTTGTGGAATGATTTATGCGTCTTGTGATGGTTTTGTTGTGACAAGCAAACTTCGTCCACAGATTTTTTGTTCTGTCCCATTAAGGGATTGCTCTGTAATGAATCCTACAACGGGAAAGAATTTAATTCTTCCCCCCTCACCAGTTAAAAATGGAGATCTTAAGCTTACTGGAATTGGCTACGCTCCTGCTACCAGAAGATACAAAGCAGTACATGCATATAATGTTATCGGAACTGGTAAAGTATGTCTTGTCTTAACACTGGGTGCTGAAGATCAGTGGAGAGAAGTTGATATTAGGCACATAAGCGAGGAGGCCTTGAAGTTGTTCGACAGGAATATTCCACTTTGTTGCGGAAAATTAATTTATTGGGTTGACTTGAATAAACCATATATTCTAACATTTGATGTGGACAAAGAGAGAATTTATCAGTGTTGTGCTAAGGTATATCAATTGATGGGTATACCGTGTTATTATTTGAAGATGGGAAATTCTCTATCGGTTGTGATTTGTTACAGAAAGCTTGTTTGGGAAGTTTGGAGATTAAAGAATTTTAAAAATGGGACTTGGAAAAAAGTACGCGAAATTAATATGGTTCCTCTAAGTGAGATGATTAAAAGATCAGCTAGAGGTAGTAAGTATGTCCAAATTGTCCCCGTTGCTTGGTTGAAAGACAATGAGTTACTTTTGGTTCGCGTTCTCTATCCGTCTAAGCTCTGCATTGTTTTCAATGTCAAGAAGAAGGACTGGTTTCACTTTGAACTGCCCGAGGATAGTCAGGTGGAATTCGTTTGCCCCCATATAAGCCACATGCTTTCACTCACCGATCGTTGGCTTCACTAGCTGTTTCTGCCTTTGAGTGTGAATCAAGTACTCAAGTGGATGTCTTCACTGTTTGATTTGCAGATTCAGAAAGCAATGGCAGGACATAAGGCAAGCCTTCAAGATATCATCGGATCTTATAAAAAAACATGTATTTTCTACTGTTGTTGTTTGATTGTTTTCGTTGTTGTTGTTGGACGTTTGTGTTTGTTGATCATTTCGTCTTATATTTTGGTTATTTATGTAATGACTACTCCTAGAACTTGTTTTGTTGGGTGGGTGTTTGTTTGGCCACCATATATATATATGTTGGTCATCTGTTCTTATAGTTTGCGTTATTGTGATGAACTTCTATTTCAATTAGTGCCATTGTATGTGAACTGCAATCAATTGAAAATCGATGCAATATCTGTCTCAATCTATGAGGTTTGGCTCATGCCCCTCTTCTAATTCAGGAAGTGCATCAAATAGGTAAGACACTAACTTGTTTCCGGCCTGTTATATAAACAGTATTATATGACAATCTAATGTGGTAACATGCAATCTATAAACTTATATCTTAGCCTGTAAGCAGATAAGTGTTTATATATACGTTGACATGGAATAGGAAAATAAAACTTTTATAGAGATCTAATTTAATGAACCCACTATATAATATTCAACTAAAAAGTTACTATTTCTTGCAAGTTTTCCCTTTGAGTTCTTTTTGGTATCTCTATGTAAACTTATAGCGATAACTTTGTACTTTTCTTTGTAACATCAAAATTATTAATGAAAATATATTATAATTTTATATCTGTAAACGAAGAAATTAACTCGTGGATTCAATACTTTTATATTTCAAATATGAGGCACTGATTCTGTGAGTATATTCTAGTGCCTGTAGCATCCAATTTTTGTGATTGATTATTGCAATTTCTAATTGAGATTTTGGACATTAAGTGCATGATATCAGATGTTGTGATGATTAGATCATGTCAAAATATTTATTCTTCATGTTTCAGGGTGACATGATAGAGCTAGTTTTAACCTTCAATATTTTTTTCCGAATAGCTATATTCCAAAACTGGAAATATATGTCTAATTTGAAGTTGACTTGCAAATAATTTCTAGAAAGAATTTATAATTGAGAGACTATAGCAATTAACAGAACTTAATCGAATAAAAGAATTTGAATAAAGCAGAAACTTACGTATTTTCCAAATCTATTATAGTACCTTCAAAAATCAAAACACATTGTTTTTTTTTACATTGCATGATATAATAGAAAATTGAGAACTTATTGAAAATAAGCATCAAATTCTCTTTGCATATGTGATATAAGAATATATGCTCTTCCACTAATTTCTTAGTAGTAGATACAGTCAAGTAAATGCATTTTTGATACTCAAACTGAGAGAGTAAAATATAATTTCGTATCCATGTAAAAGTTATTATCCAAAATAGTAATACCACTAACCAACCTTACCAGGAAGGTGGTGAAGTTCATATAGGTCCCTGAATGTGAAAAACGTTTCAAGGAATTGAAGAAGAGATTGACAACAACATCAGTCTTGACTTTACTAGATGACACTGAAGATTTTATCATTTACAGTAAAGCATCTCTACAAAAACTTAGATGTGTATTAATGCAGCAAGAAAATGTTATTGCCTATGCTTCAAGCCAATTAAAGGAATACGAAAAACGATATTCAACATATGACTTGGAGCTAGCGACAATCGTTTTCGCACTCAAGATTTGGAGACATTATTTATATGAGGATAAATGTGAGATAGACACCGATCACAAGAGCTTGAAATATAACTTCACACAAAAGGAGTTCAATATAAGACAATGTAGATGGTTGAAATTGATTAAGGATTATGATTGTACGATCAATTACTATCCTGAAAAGGCAAATGTGGTAGCAGATGCCCTAAGTAGGTGTGAGCATTTGAACATCATGATCACACAAATTGAGTTGTGGAAGGATTTGGAATGATTGCAACTCAGCATACTATTGGCGGATGACGATATGAAAATAGAAGAAATGTTCTAGACGGAGCCCCAACTACACAACCGATCGATGAAAACCTTACTTTGAAGAAAAACCGATCCAGATTGTAGATTGTCAAGTTAAGAGATTGAGAAATAAAGAAGTTTCCTCCGTAAAATTTATTTGGAGGAAGCACAAAGTCGAAGAAGCCATGTGAGAATTAGAAGAAGACATGGTTAGGAAGTATCTGCATCTCTTTTGTGATTAAATTTCGGGGACAAAATTTTTATAAGGGAGGGAGGATGTGAAACCATAGACATTTGTAAATATTAATATAATGTTGAAATATTAATTAAATAAGTTCAGTTATGAGTATGTATTCATATTTATGTGCAAATATTCTTTTATGTATTTTTCTTTTCTAACACGCTGTGCAGAAAAGTCAAAGTTTCAGTATAAGATATTATTTGTACTATTATAATAATTAGTAGTAGTATATATAGTCATTACCCGAACTGCTAATACTCCACCTAATTTCGACCCAAATGTAACTTGATTATTTGAACCCTATAGAGTTAGGGTAGAGTATGAAATTTTCCATCTCACTCCATTTAAGTGTTTATATATATGTATATATGTTGACATGGATTAGGAAAATAAAACTTTTATAGAGACCTAATTTAATGAACACTATAAGATTCAACTAAAAAGTTACTACTTCTTGCAAGTTTTCCCTTTGATTTGTTTTTGGTATCTCTATGTACAATTTATAGTGAGAACTTTGTACTTTTCCTTGTAACATCAAAATTATTAATGAAAATATATTAGAAATTTATATCTGTAAACGAAGAAATTAACTTGTGGATTCAATACTTTTATATTTTAAATATGAGCCACTGATTCTGTGAGTATATTCTAGTGCCTCCAATTATTGCAATTTCTAATTGAGATTTTGGACATTAAGTGCATGATATCAGATGTGATGATTAGATCATGTCAAAATATTTATTTTTCATGTTTCAGGGTGATATGATAGAGCTTAAGTTTTTAGCTTCAATATTTTTCTTCCGAATAGCTATATTCCAAAACTGAAAATATATCTCTAATTTGAAGTTGATTTGCAAATAATTTCTAGAAAGAATTTATAATTGAGAGACTTTAGCAATTAACATAACTTAATCGAATAAAAGAATTTGAATAAAGCACAATTTTTGTATTTTCCAAATCTATTATATTACCTTCAAAAATCAAAACATAATTGTTGATTCTACATTTTATGATATAATAGAAAATTGAGAACTTATTAAAAATAAGCATCAAATTCTCTTTGCATATGTGTTATAAGAATATATTCTCTTCCACTAATTTCTTAGTAGTAGATACAATCAAGTAAATGCATTTTTGATATTCAAACTGAGAAAGTAAAATATAATATCGTATCCATGTAAAAGTTATTCTTTACCATAATATATCATATCCAAATGTAAACTGAGCAATCAATGATTCTGTTCATACACCAAAGGACCCATAAATGGAAAACCGAATATTTCTCCATTTATTTTATGCTATTGTCTTTTTCTGTGACCGATAGAAGGAAAATATTGTTCTTTTTTGTTTGTTCTTACATTATGAAATATTATTGTGGATTGGAATGATATTCTTCAGAATTTATTTTGATCAGATATAATATTAAAATGTCACCCATGATATTCGAGTTGCATTATTCAATATATGCGACTATGTGCATGTAATCAAGTTTAGTTTATGCAATATATTGTCGTTTCTATAGATTATACATATACTTAATTTAATGATAATTCATTTGTTTTATATACACCTTTTTTTATGAAGAATACCATATAGAACACTAAATTACACTTTTTAGGAGTAAAGGCACAAGACATTATATTATTGAAAAAATCATAATCTAAATGATTTAGATTAAGAACTGAGTACACTTGGATAGATATTAATTATCTTTGGCCCCAAATCTGTGAACTCGATTTTTTTTTATAATACTATGCAATATAATAATGAATTTTGTTGTTAGTAATAATGGATTTGTATGTTATTTATTTTTCTAGAATTGAATCCTCATCATTAAGAGAACACAACCGAAAAGACATATCAACTAAGATGACAGTTAAGATAACTATTTAAAACAATGTTAAGATATCTAGCATTTTTTATCTTGACTACCTAATTAGCAATAGTTTGACCTCAACAAAGGAAGAAAAAGCAATAGTTTATTTATTATCATTTGGCAGCTAAATTTATTCTTCCTTTCTTACAGCTATATATACATGTTCATGGTCCTCTACATAATTTGCAAGAACTGATAGTTTTGAGCATTTATATTGAAGTAAGAATTTTCTTGTTTGGTGCTTCATTAATATATCTGAAAAGAAGGGGAAAAAAATTAAATATTTAGTAGGAAGTATGTGGATTTTTGGATGCAAAGGGAACTCTGGGTTCTCTGCTCGTTCCACAGCTGAGGAAGTTACTCAAGGAATTGATGGATCTGGCCTTACTGCCATTGTAACAGGTGAAACTTCATCTTTTATCTCTTCTTCTCATAATTTTTCTTAATGATAATGTCTTGGTTCTATCGTTTGGAAAAGACATTGTGCATAATAAAGATGACACCGGTGATCAAGTAGGTAGTACTAAAGTTTTGGATAACTCAAGTGATAAGAGCACTTTTATGTGACTTTTAGGTCAAGGGATCAAAAACCCCGTATAGTGAGAACTAAGATGAATTTTGCCGATCACAAGAAAAAGAAAAAGGTACATAAGGTACGTAGACAGGTAGCGGTGCAGTGATACCTATACTACCGCCTGAGACTTCTTGAAAGTCTTTCGATTTTTTTTTTCAATCAATCTTTTAGTACAGTAGCAACTTTCTTCAGCTTTAGAATGTTGAATTTTCTGACCGTCGAAAGGGCTAGGAGAACTTATATCAGGAAATGATGTAGTGACGCCTATGCTATCGTCTGAAACTTCTGATCATAAGAGTTTGCAACTTTTATTTTCACCTCCCTCAGAAAGATAACAAATTTGTTCTGACTCACAACAAAATGTTGCCAGAAGAAGTCCTTAAAATCAAATAAGCATGATTTCAGGAGCATCAAATGGTATTGGAAAAGAGACTGCGAGAGTCCTTGCTTTGCATGGTGTCCATGTAGTTATGGCAGTGAGAAATGTTGGCGCTGGTAATAAAGTTAAAGGGGAACTGCTCAAGGGAAATCCCCGCGCTAGAATCGATGTCATGGAAATAGATCTCAACTCTCTGGCATCCGTCAGGAAATTCGCCAAGGACTATATTGCTGCTGGTCTTCCCCTAAACATCCTCATGTAAGTTTCTCATTTTAGTAACTTAAAATTGTTGTACAATTGAATCAAGAAGCTGTTAGTTTCTTACACGACATATTTATGTTAAAACATCAGTAGCTACCAAATTTTACATCTTTGTGTGTTGATAGTAACAATGCAGGGGTCATGGCAACTCCATACACACTCTCCAAAGACAACATTGAACAACAATTTGCAGTTAATCATCTAGGTTTGCTGCTGCAATTATAATATATGATTAATATTCCATCTCTGTAAATCTTTTGAAGTTTCTACTATTTCTTGCCTTGAAAAGTTGTAATTTTTTTTGTTCAAGTATTTAGATAGATGCTTATAGAAATATTTGATTATTTTCACTTAATTACTTTTAAAAGAGGACTTCGTACATTTTGTCAGGTCCATTTCTCTTGACAAATCTTTTGTTGGACACCATGAAAAAGACAACATTAAAATCTCAGAAAGAAGGAAGAATAGTCAATGTATCATCCGCCCTCCATCACAACGGCTACAAAGAAGGGATTCGTTTTGAGAAAATCAATGATGAAGTAAGGTATATACATGTATATACTGCTAGTTGAGAAAAAATTATTCTTTTTTATATATTTTTCATCATTCAATTTTACAGTCTATCCTTTGTCTTAGTTAAAAGAAAAATTTAAGTTCAAGTACTACAAAAGTCCACAAAACTTGTAATTAAGCGATGTCTCGCCTTAATTTGCAGTTATAATGCCAATGCTGCATATGGACAATCAAAGCTTTGTAATCTGTTGCACACAAATGAGCTTGCAAGGCGATTGAAGGTAGATAAACCTTTAGTCATTGACATTATGCTCGTATTTGATCTAGTGTCTTGGTGTTGTACACCTGCTAATATTGGGTAGACTTAATTATCTTCACTTTATGTCGAAACACCCATATCCATATTCGACACTAGACACACAGAACTCTTATTCTAGGGTAATTCCTTATAGCCTAGAAGATTTGTGAAAATTGAGGCACACTCGAGTAATTCTTCAAAGTAATCTTATCCGACAGGACATTCCATCAAAACCAGCATAATACTTTATATTTTTCTTTTTTCAGTTCATGTAGATATAACTTTCAGTAATATTTTCCTCTAGTACACATTTACCACTTAGAATGTAGTATAACATTATTGGTTTGATTTTGTACTATTGATCAGCAAGAAAAAGTGAACATCACTGCAAATTCACTTCATCCGGGAGTTATTGCCACCAACATAACTACTAATCTTGGCCTTATGGGTTGTAAGTACTTGAACATTTTGATCTACTTGTATATCCTCTATGATTAATTGCTAATACGTTGCTAGTATTTATTTGATGATACTTGGCTTAATTAATTGCAGGGGTGCTTAACACATTTGGTAAATATATTCTTAAAAATGTCCCACAGGTATATTCATTACTCTTGATTAAGTCAATTTGTTTCACATTTGGTATACTTTATTTTTCTCAAAAGTATATACGCCGATTATGTTAAATTGTTAACTTTTGCATAAATGATGATGATTATAGGGAGCTGCGACTACGTGCTATGTAGCATTACACCCTCAACTCAAAGGAGTCAGTGGAGAATATTTCATGGACAGCAACAAAGCTGGACCAGACGCCACCAGTGCCATGGCCAAGGATGCAGCTTTGGCCAGCAGACTTTGGCAATTCAGCATGAGCTTGACAGAACGCAAGTAGTTGTACAAATAAAACAACAAATAATGGAGTTCGTTTAATTGTCACTTGATTTTATTTAATGCTATGTATATTTTACTTCAGTTGTGGTGTTCAATAAATTTGAAGCAGCAAATTCTATATATCACTTAATTCTGTACTATATATTGTTATAAAGTTAATAAATTTGAGGTTGACTTATGTTTATTGAATTTGTGGCAAATTTGACACTGAGGTGCTTGATTATTCACAAATCGATTTGAGAAATTGGTATTGTTCCTCCTGTTTCCATTGTTATTAGGATTGCCGTATGTGGACCGATTATATATGGAGTTTGGACGTGAATTAGCACCGGATTTCCGAATGAGAGATTGTGAGCCTGTTGGAAATATAAACTTGATTTAATATTAATAGTTGAATTATATTGATTAGTACATAAATGGTTGATACGTAAGTACATGTTGAATTCATGTACATGAATGTAT
>CM025781.1:29511161-29523757 GCA_014636745.2 Centella asiatica
ATATATTTGTGAGTTTGATTTTCTGCCGCTGTGCAAATAATTCATTTTTTAGCATATTGTTGTTCCAACAAAGTGGTATTAGAGCCAAGTTAATTCAAGAATAACTTAGCACTATCAAGATGTTCTGCTGGGCAAGTGCAAAATGTGCATGTTCGAACTCCGAAAGAAAATCTAATGACTAGTTGGAGGAAGTACATTTTGAAAACTGAAGATTCCCATGGAGATAAATTGATGTTTACCAATTACATGATTTGGAGTATAAGAGTTCGGAGATATCTTAAGCTTGTAATTTATGGCAGGATGCCATAGAAAATCCAACAAAATATTGTTCAAGGAGGGTTCAAGAAGTGAAAGAGAAAAAAACAAGGAAGATTTTGCAAGGGATCCATGAAGTAATTTGGAAGCGCATTAAAATTTTTGATTCTTCACAACAATTGTGGAATGAGTTTAAATCAATTTGCAACAACTATAGTGGTCCACCACTGTCCAAAAATACTTGATTACGATATATGGAAGATGATGAAAATTGACGAAGATATAGAAGAAAAAAGTGGTGAAAATGAATATTTTGAAGATGACTCTAAGGAGGTACTCGAAAATATTTCCGTTAAAGAAACTAAAGAAGTTGAAGATAAATGCATGTAAAATGAAGAATTAGTCGAGATATCAAATGAAGGAGTATTTGAAGAGGTGCATGAAAAATATTTTGAACTAGAGAAATTTCAATAGGAGAAAGTCAACAAAAAGAGTGAAAAAGATAAGTCTGATGATCTTGAAGAGAGTAAGACAAATAATTTGAGTATAACAGACAAAAGTTTTGGAGTTAGAGTGATAAATTTTGTGGAAGAAACTGAATGGATTAAGATGGAGAAATTTTTTGATCCACAAGAATTCATCAATAAAAAATTTTAAAAAATTATGTATGAAGGTCAAGTATCGCAAGAAGTTGGAGCATGAAAATTTTAAGAAGTTAGTCATGAAGAAGCATGAATTCACCAAGGTGAAGAAACGGAAGAAGATTTTACCTTTGAAGAAATTGCCAAAATGATTGAAGTTTTTCAACGTGTTAAATTTTGTAGCAGATCAAGAAACTTATTTATTGCATGCACATAAACGGAGATGATAAAGGAAAATCTTGCATTTGAAGGCATCGAAAAAAAATAAATTTGCTATTGTGAAGAATTTCAAGACAGATCCAAAATTTGGTGTTTTTAAATCTTTTGGAGTGAATCAAATTTAAGAGGGGGTGTTGAAAATATAAACTTGATTTAATATTAATAGTTGAATTATATTGATTAGTACATGAATGGTTGATACGTAAGTACATGTTGAATTCATGTACATGAATGTATCTAGAGGAAACATGCATGGTTAGATTCACGTACATGTATGTGATAAAGTAATATTTATTAGAGTGTCTCTTGATGTTTTCTAGTGGTACTAGAAACATCTTTTGTGTCATATAAATAGTCACGTGTTTGAGTCAATTTGTGAAAGTTGGAATCAAGTTGAGTTGTAAATATTTTGCGAGAGATCAAGAGAACAAGTTTCTTTTCTTGGTAAGAGTTATATATATTTGTGAGTTTGATTTTCTGCCGCTGTGCAAATAATTCATTTCTTAGCATATTGTTGTTCCAACAGAGCCATCTATCTGGTGTCCAGATAGATTCCCAGAAAGTGACTCAAGATTTACCGGAAATGCTTGGAACAATCTTATGATATTCAGTGCGTAATCCTTTTAAAGCACAGCTTGTTGGCATTAGATTTTCAGCAGCAGCAAGTTGATCCTAGGTGGACTTTTCACGCAGCAAATAGTCATTGAGAGATTCATCATTTTGTTTGATCTCATGGAGAGTGAAACGAAGATGCATAGTGCTTGAGGTTGACGGTGACACATGAGCTTTTCAAGGATCTGCCATATAGTACAAGAAGTTAGTGCTTCGAGAATGAGAGGAATGTCTTCCCAAAGTTAAGAATTGAGAAGATAAAACAGATTCTGGTCCTGATGATTCCAAGTTGCATAATTTGGATTATCAAGAATTTATTGGTCACTGTCTCTGCCTGTAATTATTTTTTGTAGTGGAGGATTTGTAGATCCATCGACAAAGCAGAGGAGATTACTACCCCTAAGTAGAGGCAATATTTGAGCCTCCCGAGAGTTGGTAATTTCCATAATACAGTTTCATGACAAGAGTCTGTGTGAAGTTTAACAAATTCAGTGATAGTAGCTGAGAGCAATTGGCATCGAGAAGTTACCGAACATGGAGAAGTTACCGAACATGGAGAAGTTGAGAAACGACGTTATGTCGATTTACTAGCTCCGGTGCCAAATAGAGAAAGATATAATTGAGAGGCTAAATTAAGTTTCAAATAAATTCCCCTCACACTAAGTACACGAATTAATACACTATTTATAGAGTTCAAATGCATGATCATGTTTATTAGTAAACCCATCCTAACTACCTAATTTGCATTTGCTGTTTGATCTTCAAGGAATTCATTGTGCTGTTAGCTTAAGGATTATATCATTTCTTGTAGCTGGGTGTTTTAGACTCAGAATGTAAAGCATTTGTGAACCTAAGTGTCTTTAGGGTATAGCCATAGGAGAGATGGTAATTTGGTAGCCCATACATTGGCCAACATGGCATTAGTTTTTCACTATAAAAATCAGGTTTCCTTCTTAAATAAGAGAGGTACTACCACCTAGCTTATTTCTATTAAACATGTAATTGAGATCTTTCTTATTGATATATTTCTCCCTGGTTAGAGTGATGGACCTAAAAAAAAGTTGAAGAATTAAAGAAAATAGAAAAAAGATATGGCTAAGTTTTTAAACAAATAAAATATGACCAGAAACTCCGTAATTTGTAAATTAATTTATGCTATAGCAATAGTACCATAACCCGAAGGGGATTATAAACCTGTTTATCATCATAAATTTGTAATTATAAGACGTAAGTTTTTTTGTTGTGTATTTTTTTAAAATTTTATTTTTAATAATGGATTACATATTACAAGCTCAATACAATTTAATTAACTCCACAATAAAGCTCCACAAGGGAGAACAAACCCATAAGAGAAGACCTGTCAAAGCACCTTAAACTTAGGTGGGCAAGACGTCGTTTGAAGTTTTTTTTTCAACCAGCAAAAGGAAGTTTTTATTAACGTCGAAAAATGAAAGATACAAAACCTTAGCAAATCCAAAAGAAATGGACAGCGAATCAACTCGCCAAGAAAAACAAAAAACGAAAAAACTAAAACACTTAAATACGTCAAGAACAAAGACAGAACCTGCAAAGAGAAAAAACATAACCAACCAAGCCTTCTTGCGCCAGCCAACAAAAACATCACCATAACCAACACAACATAGAAAAACAAGCCAAGCTCTAGAAGAAGAAAACCTGATATTAAAGCCGAGACAAACACCATGCATCCAACCTCCAAACCTGAATATAGCTGAATAGAAGAACCAACTAATCTAAAATTGTATTCATTAGATTGTGTATCTCTCTGATTTGATGCGTATTTGAACAAAATATTCCTAGTTCTTGCTCCATCGCAATCGCTTTTTCAATATGATCATCTCTTCTTTTATATATCTTTATCATTCACTAATGTATCTAAAATTAAGCGTGATATATAAAGAAATGAGGAAATAACCTTTTAAGACAAATATTTTTTGTGATTGATGTCATCAGTCGCTAAATAATACTAATTTTGTGACCAAATTCTAAGTTAGTGGTTTATTTATAGTTGCAACAGTCTTCAATTGCAAATACCAGTCACAAACGTATTTGCAAGTGCCATTGGTCGCACTTACCACTCGTAGAGAGGAGTTCACTGACAATTTAGAAAGAACATTGAAGCAAAACTTTGAGATGGCAATTCATCGCAAAGCGGTCGCAAATAAGTAGCAGTGACTTTGTGACCGAAGCAGTTGCATATAGTTGATCGCAAAAAGTTCCATGTAATCTACATTCGATGATTTGTCCTTTAGATAAATCTGCAGCTGTTATTTGATAGCAATTAGTGGTAGCAAAATATAACCTCTTCAAGCAAAATTTTTGCTGGAAAATTTGATTAGTGATATAATTACTAATTAGTATGAAGTACTTAAGAGTTTCATTATGAAATCTTATAAAGTTAAAAAAGGAATTTTCAAATATATTAATAGTTACTAATATAATTAGTTAATATTTATTAAGAATTATTAAAAAAATTAGTTAAAATATCTAAATTTATTAAGTTGAATTGTGTAGGTTGTAGTGTTGGTTACTACTGTTTACGTAGATTATAAGATCATTTGATCTTCGTATGTCTATTATATATAAGTATTTGCTGTAACTTTCTATCTTATATTTGTCAGTTGCGTTTTATTTTATTTTTAGATGGTAACATTGGTCATCAATGGATCACTAATTATTTTGATGCCTTTCTGGTACTTAGGTTATAGTGTAGATGCTAAAAATGAAAGGGAAACATTTTTCAGATATTTTGTGTTGTTTTAGACGTTATCTTTTGCTGGAAAAAACGAAGAGCACTAAATTTTTGGAATGTTTATTGGTAGGTACGACAAGTATCAAATGGGAAAATATATTGCAACTTTTGAATAAGAATTTCTTTGATGGTCTCGTATTTTTACCAACAAAATAGTTTTTATCTACGATTTTAGTGACCGAAAAAACAATACGTTCTAATCAAAGCTAGTAGCTAATAGCGGTCACTAATTTTGCGACCAATATCAGCTACCGATCCTGGTCACTAATCTGTTAATTTTCTTATTCCCTTTAGAATGATTTACAATCGCTAGTTCTAGTAAGTATCAACCGTGGCTGCTATTTGTGACAGATTGTAGTCGCTTAACCTGTTTAAACAAAATTAGATTACCACTCTCAAATGGTAGCAGTTGCGTCTATTATTTGTTACAGAATTTGGTTTCAAAAGATTAAATTATTAAAATGCATTTGCGACCACATTGCAGTAGCAATATTGGTCACTAGTATTTCCCACACACATTTTGTGACCGTTGTTGGTCGCAATTACAATGATGACATGACACTGATATGCCACTTAGTGGCACAGATACAAACATGAATTAGTCGCAAATTTGAAATTTGACCTTTTGAATTGCAAATAAATATGTTAGCTACTAGATTGCGGCCAACTGCCATTTGTAACTAACGTTAGATGCAAATACGCTATTTGCTACCGATATTAGTTGCAAATGGGAAAAAGTAACCAACTCAAACAAAGTCGAACATATTAAACTAAAAATGAAGAAAACCATATAAACTGATGGTTGGTTAGGAAAACCGATGAAGTTCGCCTGTTTTAGTTTTAAGCTTCTGAAAACTCAGAAATCGATCAAACTGATTGATCTAAGAAACATACAATATATGCATATACATATTTATAAAAGAATTTCGTTGTCTTTTTGCTAGCATTACTTCGTGGTTTTCTTGTCTGAAGTAGTGAGGGTATGGTTTTATACATTAACACAAAAAGTCATGTTAATGTATGTGTGAGAACTGATATGCACAATGTATATCGGTTCATGTATCATTGCAACCAAATTATTTTCACATTCAGTTTTTTTGTTATGCATGATAATGACGCACATACATAGTTTGTTAATTTAATATCGATGACAGTAAAGTCTTTTCTAATTTCTTTTGTCAGACCTTGATAGCCAATGTGATCAGTTTTTTCTCTATCTCGTTCTGTAGTTTTTTTATCGGCAAAATCTTACTACTATCAACCCAATTCTCACTTAGTAGTAGTAGTAATCATAACAATAATCAAGTTTAACATAAGGATATTATACATAATTTATCATAATAGTTTTGGATTATAATATCTTAATTTGGGGTTAAAACCAATATTAAAACCGACAACTCCTTCGATGATGCATAAATTCGAATATTGAAAAAACTGAACTCTTCGATTTGGTCAACTTTGGTTTTGTTAGTTTTAAAATGAAAAAAATAACTATTTAGTCGTTGAACTTATGCTTTATTTTTAATTTAGTTATTAACTGAAACAAAAATTTCATTTCAATTGTCGAAGTAAAAGTAAGTTTTCATCGGAGTTGATTAAAGCCAAAATTTTACATGACTTACTAGCCAAATAATCATTTTCCTCCCCCAAAGAGTTCAATTTAATCATATTTTCTAGTGAGGAAGTGACCAAACCGATGGTTGTAACTTGTACCTACTAGAATTAATGGATTCAGTGACAGACGATTCTGTCACTCATAAATGGATTCCGTCGCTAATGGATTTTGAGACTGAAAAATAGATGAGCCGTCGCTCATCTACATCCTCTTATAATGAAACTTAAAAAGCTCTTGTATTTTTCTTTTATCCTCACCATGGTTTAAGATCACCTTTAGCTCTATTAGAATTCCAAATCCTCGTGGCATTTGGAGGGCCTTTGGTGGCATCTTTAGATCTTTCATAGGTCTTTGTAACAGTTACTCCCACCATTCTAAAAGGAAAAGTTATATTTGTATTTTTGACAAATATTAATATTATATGTTTGATTGAAAATTACATATTCAAATAACAAGTTTTTTTTTATGACATTTTTTTTTATAAATATTCAACTAATGTTATAATACGAAGATATGAGTGATAGATTTTAAAAAAATAACACTATAATTATTTTTTTTTTTTTGCAAATGAAAAATCTTTTTGTTGAGCGGATTTCATTATTATTTTAGTTTGCCAAGTTTATATCTTTCAGTTTATGATTTTTTTCTCACATTCCTTAATACAATTGAGTACAATTTACAAAGCAATGGACGACCATGAGAGAATTATCAAATCTATCAAGGAGAATGATGTGTATGTGAGGACCCAAAATTTTAAATAAGAATAAAATGTAAATATGAATAAATCTTATGATGTATGAATATTAATGCATAAGTTTTTATGTCAATGTAATATCCAAAATCGATTATTATAAGTTGGTGTATAAGTAATCCAGCAAAAGTGATGTGAATATATTAATCCCAATATTTAAACGATTATTTTAATCAAGTGTGAACAAAAAAGAAATAAAAATCTGGGAAAACACACTGCAGGAGAATCTGCAGCGTGAATTATTGACTACATGCAAGACATGTAATCACAGTATATCAGTAAGTTGGCTGTATGCAATGTATTCATTGATAAGCTAACTTAACTGTATAGTTTAACCATGGTTAACAAATTGGTTATCCATCTACATATATTTTTAAAAGGAAACTTGTTGTGCAAGGACACTAACAAGAGAAAGTTTTCTGTTCAACTGATTGTCGGCTAATATGAGTGATGTTGATATTAAGGTAGTAGCTACACCGGCCAAGCTAGCCAATCACACAATTTCAAAGACATATTTTTGGACAATTCAGCCAATGACCGAGAATTATTCATCAAAATGATTTAATTGCTCTAGTTGATTTGCAAACACTATAAATACATCACCTAAAGTATAATTCTAGACTCACTTCTAAAAATTCTCTCTGTCTGACACTCACATAAATTTCATTCTTCCTTTTCAAAGAGCAATTGTTTTTTTCAAGAGCAACACAAGTATTCTAATTCCTTCTTTAAAATTTGAAGAGGTAAGAACTTTATATCAATCGTATGCTCTGTTCCATTTTGATTTCTGTCCTTTTCATTCATATCATATTGTAAAATACTTTGTTCAAAAAATATGTTTTAAAAGCATACCCATAACATTAGGAGTTATTAGTTTTGCATGCTAAAAGAAAAGAATGTACCCTGGTGGATTTCTCTCTCATTTAATAAAAGTTTGCAATCGTGGGTTACTTATTGATGGAATACTAGACAATTTGAAATTTTTTTGAATGAAATTCAAGAAAATAATATTTTAGAAAAATTCATAGAATTAGAGGAAATTCTTCTCTTGGAGGAACTGATCAAAGAATACTTGGAGACACATCTACAAAAAATATTGAAACATACCAACTATACAAATCATATTAACTTCCAAACAGTTTTTATATCAGTAGTTAAAACCTTTAAAAACACCATGCTTGTGTCTTAGACAACCAGAGTTCCTAAAGTTTAGTAGTATCCATAAGAATAAGAAAACAATAAGGAATACTCACATTTTCTCTCTCAACATCTCTAAAGATAGAGTAAGGTTTCAAGAACTGCATAACTCTGCAACTATAAAAGCTGTAGTAGACTACAGTTGTATTTGGTTGCAACTGTGTGTGTGTTGTGAGAAGAAATGATACACATCGTATAAAAGATGATGAGGGAATGACCTAAGTAAGATTTATCTATTAACAAACACCATCCCTTAATAAATGAAAAGTCCTCCTATGTAACAGAAACAAGTTTTAACTTAGTCTCTTACAGTTCAGTGTTAGTCTCTGATAGGCTAAAAAGTTAGTCTTTGATAGGCTAAAAATGTTAGTTTTCGATAGTGTAAAAATGTTAGTCTTCGATAGTGTAAAAAAATCTTAGTCTCCGACAGTACAAAATGTTAGTCTCCGATAATGTAAAAATATTAGTCTCCAACAGTACAAACTACTAGTCTCTGATAATGTAAACTGTTAGTCTCTGATAGTGTAAACTGTTAGTCTCTAATAGTACAAACTGTTAGTCTCTAATAGTACAAACTGTTAGTCTCTAATAGTGTAAACTGTTAGTCTCCGATAGTATAAACTGCTAGTCTCCAATAAAACAGAATCTGATAGTGTAAACAATTAGTTTCCGATAGAACAAATTGTTAGTCTCTAATAGGCGTAACAAAAAGTTTATCCTTTAATAAACATGATAGTCCCTGATGATTATGTTAGTCTCTGATAGAAAATTTATCCACTCATGGATAAGAATGCTACCCATGGAGACTAAGAATTCTTCTCATTAGGGACTAACAACATTCATCAGAGACTATCAGTATATCTCATCAAAGACTAACAAAGTATCTCATTGATGAACGTGTTGTTCTCTTAGAAACATGTCTTTGACAAGCTCAACTAGAATTTATCCCCTAACAGACTAAAAGTACATCCCCTTGACAGGTCAAATATGTCCCACGACAAGCAAAAGTTATCCCTTGATGAATAAAATCCATCGTCAGATGGATTAAAATCTATCCCTTAATAAATTAAACTTATCCCCTGATGAGTAGAAATTATCTCTTAACGGTCGAGGATTTATCCCCTGACAGCCGAGGAATTATCTCCTGATGACCGAGAGCCTATCCCCTAATGGTCGAGAAATCATCCCCAACGAATAAATGCATCCCGGGATGGCTATCCCCAGATGACATGACGCATCCCCTGATAGTCATTTTATCCCTTGATGCCACTTTTGTGCCTCAGTGGTTATCCACTGATGCACAGTCTGTCCTTGAAATATCAAATTTTATTTTGTCACAAACAATTAAGGAATTCTTTAAAATAATCCTAATTAATTGATAATTCTTAAGTAATTTTTAAATTCACTTAAACTAAGTTTTAGTTAATAAATGATTAATATGCAGATTTCCAATAAATTCAAAATAAATTATATGAAGCCTACAAGAGACTAAATAACAATCTGAAAAATCCCTAGACTTGTTTAAGTTAAAAATCTCGAACCCCGACACACCAAATGATTAACTAAGACATCAAAGATATAAGAAATGCATGAACATCACATCTGTACATACTCACATTTATATTCAAAGCATAGATTCTCATGCTATGTCAACATACATGTTTTACAGAGGTATTTCACCAGACAAGTGAATTAGATTAGCTCAACTAAGGACAAAGACAAGTATATATTCACTCTTATGCTCATTTTAGTTAATCGCATGATCAATTGA
Source organism: Centella asiatica (assembly GCA_014636745.2). Lineage (NCBI taxonomy): Eukaryota > Viridiplantae > Streptophyta > Magnoliopsida > Apiales > Apiaceae > Centella > Centella asiatica. The sequence continues at coordinate 29,520,993 of CM025781.1, forward strand.
TTCGACATGCGTACAAGGTTATGACTTTTTATGTTTAAATTTACTTATAAATCAGAATGCTATGCTTTAATTTTTGCTAATATGATATGAATGAAAGTGCATGGATATAACTAAGCTTTGATTTAACAGTTATTTTTTATTATTATATCTGTGCAAATGAATGAGAATGTTATGTCTCTTAAATGGGTCATGAGACTATTATGTTCCTTAAAATGTGGAACATGCCACGTGGTTGGCAAGAGGAAAGGAAAGGTGCTGATGTGTTTTGTCACTTGACTTAGATGATTTATTGTGACTACGTAGTTCACCAAGAGACCATGCTGTGAAGACTGATTCACTGATTATGATATGGTTAGCGGATCCAATGGGTTTAGCCCCGATGGATAAGAGGTTGTTTTATTTAAAAAGGACCACACGATTGTGTTATTATCAGTGATCCTTAGAAATTTTTAAAAGAACTCTGAGGTAACGATATTGTTTCACCCAAACCTCACCCAAACATAATTGTATCACTTTCACACGCTTTAGAAACTTTATTTTCTTTTCCTCTATGATTATATATTTGCTGAGCGTAAATCGGTCATTCTTGTATAATTCATGATTTTCAGGGCATGAGTTAAATGATGTACCACTCTAGCAAAGGAAAGGAAGAGTTGATTGGACCTTAGTTTATGAGGAGCACCTAAGGAAAAATAGTTAAAACTGTTGTAATAGTTTAGCTTCCGCTGCAGGTTAACATTCTGAAATTTTTGTAAGGATATACTATTAAATCTTTAGTTCAATGTTGTATGAATGTGATGTTTGTTTTTCGTCTGCTGATGGTGCCCAAGGCCTGTATGAGATTTTGGAGTTGTCACAGTGTACATGAGTACTGTAAGAATTTTGCAATCCCTCTTCGTTATTTTATGCTGTTTTTAGTTTAATTCAATATTTTGTTTCGAGTTCTTATAATTTGTTTTTAATTTTTCTCTATGTGAAATAGAATGGGAGAGTTACAATTTTGTACCTATATATGTTATGTATAGTTGCCGATCTGTTAATTTCTCCATTGATATATCAAAATAAAGATAATTGAATGTTAAGCTTCACTGTTAAATGGGGTGTTGAATTTAGGTATAAAATAACGGGGTTTCACGTGAATTTAGTATCAAATTTGACATTGCAACAACTTTCACAACACTGTATTTTCACTATTAAAACTACTTCGAGCTTCACTACAGTCGAATGTTGGGAAGATTTTAAGGGTGGAGATGATGAAGTGTTACGATTTGAATTGTAAAATAGATGCAAATTCACTTAATATTCTTGGGATTCTACAGTTCGACTTTTTAATATACATGTTTTGTGGCCACATTTGGCTTCCTATGATAGCAGATTCAAATTTCTCATTCATAATATACAGCACTGTGCACTTGTGACCTACAAATGGCACTAAACATATTTTTTAACCCTAGCCTTACAAGGTTTCTTAACTTATTTGAAATCATCAGTTAATATACTCTCCAACCATGGCTTTTTTATTTTTTAAAGTTCTCTCCACCCAACTTCATGTTTATAATAATTTTATGTACGAATCTGAAGTTACAGAACATAATTTGTATCAATGTACATGTAACATTTTCCTGTCGTAATAACAATCATTCTATGCTCCTATATATGGTAGAAAAGAAGATTCTGAAGAAGCCAGTCATGGCAGCCTCATTGTCACAGATTATGCATTTATTAATGGAGTAAAACATTACTTAGTATTTAATTCGTGTATGTTGTTTTCATGGCTTTTTGTAGAAACAAAATAATCTATGTAGTTTATAGATTAGGTATATGTGTTTGGCAATTTGGAATATGGAGGGTTGATCATTTATAGTGAATTTTTAAATCATAAGAAGCATAGAAACACATAATATTCTCACGATGATGATTTATTTCAATGTGTTATGTTGATGATTGTCTTATCTTTGTTTAATAAATATAGATTTGGTTACCATTGTTTTTTGTTCGTGTTTAACAGTTTAAGATCAGGAATATCAATTCCCTTTTTCAAGGTCGTCGTACCAGTTCTTTGTTTGGTAGTTCAAGTACGAGTAACTAAACAACAAAGAACAGTGAAGGTAACAACATGGGAAAGAGTAATAAAGATAACAATACAATGGACACCAATGAAGGTAAAAACACAACTGTGAGCAATGTACCCTTCATACCAAAATCAGTCATCTATGATATCCTTCTTTTCTTGCCCATGGAGACTCTCTATAATGTGATGAGGCGCATGTCTAAGGAGTGGAATCACATAATATGTGACACTAATTTTATCAAGGAACATTATAGTAGTTCGAGTGAAGGAGTTATAGTGAAATACAAAACGTCATCATATTTTGTTGAGGTAGGGAAGTCTGCAACTGGGGTAAGCATGCATAAATTCGAGTTTTGTAGAGTAATTTATGCCTCTTGTGATGGTTTCGTTGTGACAAGTGAACCTCGTCCACGAATGTTATTAACCCATCCGTTATCGGTTTGCTCCGTTATGAATCCTACGACGGGGAAGAATTTGATTCTTCCCCCTTCACCGGGGGATCGTTCAGATCTTAGGTTTACTGGAATTGCCTATGATCCATCTCGTAGAAAATATAAAGCGGTGGATGCCTATGATGATATGAAAGGTTGTAAAGTATGTGTTGTATTAACACTCGGTGCTGAAGCTATGCAATGGAGACAAATTGATATTAGGCATATAAGCCAGGACGCCTTGTGTTGTTTTGACAGAATTG
>CM025781.1:29523767-29566166 GCA_014636745.2 Centella asiatica
ATTTCAAACTCTCGAACTAGATTCATCACTTGCATCCCTTTGATCTTTTCATTCCCTTCATACTCCTCCTTGAGAAAATTCCATATTTCAAAAGTTGTTTTCAAGGTCATAATTTTGATGAAAATCTCAGGTGAGATAGCAGCAAACAAACATGCCTTAGCCCTGCACTTTCTTGCCTTCCTTGCCTTGTGATTTTTTATTTGAGCTACTGTTGGATCATCTGGCAATGGAAGAACTTCGTAGTTTCCTTTACAGCCTCCCAGAGATCAATTGCATCTAGATAAGCTTCCATCCGAATAGCCTAAACTTGATAATTCTCACCATTGAACACCGGTGGTGCAATGGCAGTAAATGAAGTTTCTGAACTTGGTTGTCCAGTATCCATTGTTTTGATGGGTTCACACACAAATTCCTCACAAGTCCTTCATGAAGAGAAGCTCTGATACCACTCTGAAGGAATATAAAGAAGATAAATAATGGATAGTGAACTACATTATTTTATTCATTTGTCAAAGTACTTAAATAGAGAAAAATATAACTAAATTCTAGAAAATTAAGGAAAATTCAAAATGAAAGCAAAATATCAGGAACCATTACTGTAAACATGGAATCCTGATTTATTGCAACAACTAACATAAAAATAGCAACAACTAAGCTGATGACTTGGTCTTTATATCAGAAAACTAACTGCAGAATCATTGACCTCTTCAGCAGCTATTCAAATAAGCTTCTAAGGCATAATTCTCACACATGTAACCATGAGAAAAATGACTGCAGTAACTTTTTATTTTGATTGCAAAAAAATAAGTTTATTAAAAACTGACCAAAGTACAAAGAAAGCTCAAGATAGTCCAAGAGACTTGGACAACATACACAACCAAAACTAACCTCTGAAAAAGCAAAAAACAGAATTAACTAACAACGTGCTAGAAAATCCCTCAAAAACTCACCAAAAGCAAAACCAACTTGACTCAGGCCAAGAAAGAAACCCAACAAAAACCATAAACTACAGATGACACTAAGCTAACCAAACTTCAACACTTGATCACATCAGAAAGGCATCCCATGTCTTAACGAACTGAACCTGGAGAAAAGAATTTACAGACTCACTAAACCATGCTCAACCATAGGAAACAAAACCTGCTTTTGGAAATGCAAATTAAGAAAGATATGTCCACAACTAGCTCTACTCCTCGCAAGAAGAACAACTCAAAACTCCTCAAAATTGAAGAAACAGGCTGGCAAAACACCTCGAAAACTCCAAATCAAAGTTCAAGAGGTGGAGAAGTGAATTGATCCATGAGAAAATATTAATATAGACGACAAAGTGGACAAGAAATTTGAGAATGTGAGAGTGAAACAAAGAAGGGAGATGACGTGAAATCTGGGAATTAAAAACAGAAGAATGTTTCCAGCAAATTTGCCTTTTTTTTTTTTTAAGGATCGTTAGTATTGGGGTTTGCTGGATGTGGTCAGAACACGAGAACTTGAGTGAGAAGGGTTTGATGTATGTTGATAGCATGATGCATGGAGAAAAAAAATTAGGGTGTGATTTTGACCTCGGAAAGATTGCAGTAGGAAGAGAGAAACTAGGCAGGATCAAGAATGAAGCCTTGTGGCCGTGCCACACAAGGATAGATATGCTCTTGGTCTTCAAGTTCAGCAAACCAGTGAGGGCATTTTCATTTCACATGAGAATTATTGTTAGAATTCAAACCCATCTAGAACATGTGAACATATATAAATGATGCATGAATGGCAGCTAGCTTAGCCAACAAAAGTGGTTGGATATGGCTGCTGGAGTTAGGCAGGAAGGGTTAGGCAACATGTAAAGAAAGGAATTCAAAAGTTACGGCTAGTGGTAAGGAAATCAAAAGTTACGGCTGGTGGTAAGAAAATCAAGCAAGCATTCACATGGACATTAGTCACAAACTTGGCTCTATAAATAGAATGCTAGTTTCTTGTTGTAACGTACCAAGATATAGAATAGAGTAAGAAAGAGCAGAAGCTTTAGTAAAAAAAAACTAGCTGCAGCTAGTAAGAAAAAAATCGAGAGAAGAAACAAATAATAGTGAGCATTTGTGTTTCTTTTTGTAATAAAGATTCATATCAATATATATTATTGTAGTGTTTGAGTTTATATATTTGGTTGAGCCCATTACACATTTCCAACAAGTGGTATCAGAGCTAAGGTTCGGTTTGTTATTCACAAAAGGCGAAGTAATGGCAAACATGATTCAGCCCCAAATCTCGAAGTTGACAAATACAAATTATGGGAACTGGAGCATCTAGATGAAGGTTCTGCTCGGTTCTCAAGATATTTGGGATATTGTTGAAGATGGGTACGCCGAGCCTGCAGATGCAATTGCCGAAGCGACTTTAACAATTGTCCAGAAAACGACATTGAAAGAATCCCGCAAAAGAGACAAGAAAGCCTTGTTTCTAATTTTTCAAGGTGTTGACGAATCAACCTTTGAAAAAATTTCAAACGCAAAGACATCAAAGAGCGCATGGGAGATTTTGCAGAAATCTCTTCAGGGAGCTGAAAAAGCTAAAAAGGTAAGACTCTAATCTCTACGAGTTGAATTTGAAACATTAAAGATGAAAAATTCAGAGAGTATAAATGACTATGTTACTCGGCTGAAAACGGTGGCGAATGAGATGAAAAGAAATGGAGAAACTCTTGATGATGTAAGGGTGATGGAAAAATTACTTCAATCACTCACGAGAAAATTTGACATTATTGTCACTGCAATTGAAGAAGCAAAAGATTTGTCCGAAATTTCCATTGATGAGCTTGTAGGTTCTCTTCAAGCACATGAGCTGAGAATGAACTAGCATGATGATTCTAGTAAGTTAGAGCATGCCTTGCAAAGTAAGGTTTCTATCAATGACAATCAAGCTAGCAGTAGCTTTGTACGAGGTAGAGGATATCGTGGTGGCTACAGAGGTGGCTACAAAGGCGGTCATGGTGGACAAGGACGTGGCAGACAACCTCTTAATAAAGGCCAAACAAATAAAGGCTATCACCTATCTGGTCATGGTCGAGGATTTCAAGGCCGAGGAAGAGGTGGATTTCAACAATGAGGTAATAAGTCTCAGTTACAGTGTTATAATTGTAACAAATTTGGTCACTTCAGTTACGAGTGCAACTTTCCTCCTAAGATGGAAGAAAGAAATCACTTTGCAGCCGCAGCTGAAGATAAAGATGAGGGATCTGCTATTTTTCTCACATATAAAGGAGACGAAGATAGCAAGAAAAATGTTTGGTATCTTGACACCGACGCAAGCAACCACATGTGCGGTCAAAAGGAGTTGTTCACAAAACTGGACAAAACAGGCAGCGGGGAAGTTACTTTTGGTGACTTATCAAAAGTCCCTGTCAAAGGCAAAGGTAAAATTATGATTGTTTTAAAGAATGGTGATAAGAAGTATATACATGATGTCTATTATATAGTTGCTTTGAAAAACAATATCATCAGTCTTGGCCAACTTCTAGAAAAAGGGTATGACATTCATGTGAGGGAGAACTCTTTGACAATCAAAAACAAAGTTCAAGAAGTGATTGCCAAAGTTGATAGGTCAAAGAATTGTCTCTTCACACTTGATATGCAAACAGAGGTGCATAAGTGTTTGAAGTCAGTCATTAAAAATGACTCGTGGTTGTGGCATTTAAGATTTGGTCATCTTGGATTTACTGGCCTGAAGTTACTATCAAAGACAAAGATGGTGAGCGGACTGCCAGAAATTAATCAACCAGATCATTTGTGTGAAGCACGTATCAAAGGAAAATAACACCGACAAAGTTTTCCAGTTGGAAAGTCATGGAGAGCCAGAAGGCCACTGGAGATTGTTCACACTGATATTGCCGGTCCATTCGACATAGCATCACTCGGTCAAAACAGGTACTATCTAACATTTATTGATGATTTCAGTAGAAAGAGTTGGGTGTACATCCTCAAAGAAAAAGGAGAGGCTCTCGACAAATTCAAAGAGTTCAAAGCAATGGCGGAGAAACAAAGCAGACAGTATGTGAAGATACTTAGATCCGACAGAGGAGGCGAGTACACATCAAATTTGTTTAATGATTTTTGCAAAAAGCAAGGAATCATTCATCAGTTAACAGCATCATATACGCCACAACAAAATGGAGTTGCAGAAAGAAAGAATCGCACGATTCTAGATATGGCAAGGAGTATGGTGAAAGAAAAGCACCTGCCAAGAACATTTTGGGCTGAAGCTGTTCGATGTGCTGTTTATTTGTTAAATCATTGCCCAACAAAGAGTGTACGATTTAAGATGCCAAATGAAGCATGGAGTGGTAGCAAACCAACAGTTGAACATCTCAGGATTTTTGGGTGTATTGCATATGCTCATATTCCTGATCAAAGGAGGAAGAAGCTTGATGACAAAGGTGAAAAATGCATTTTCACCGGATATGAGGATGGTAACAAAGCCTACAGGTTGTACAATCCACTCACCAAGAAGGTCATTATCTCACGAGACGTAGAATTTGATGAAGCAGATTACTGGAGATGGAGCGAAGAAGAAAGAAAAGTTGAAGGACTATTCTTTGATGATGATAATGATGACGATGACTTCAACGAGAAAGACGAGGAAGGTAATGATCAGACGCCTCCCCAAAGTCCTAATCAAACAACTCCTACATCGACACCATCAACATCAGGAAGCAGCAGTAGCGGCAATAGTTTAGGGGAGCACCAATGAAAATGCGGAGTCTAGATGATCTTTATAAGGCAACAAGTCCTGTGCAGACAACATTTGACTATTCGTTGTTCTGTTTAATGGCAGAATGTGATCCTATCTCATATGAAGAAGCAAGTGAAGAAAACAAATGGAAGAAGGCCATGGATGAAGAAATTGGTGCAATAAAGAAGAATGACACATGGGAGCTTACAAGTCTTCCAAAAGGACACAAAGCAATTGGTGTCAAATGGGTGTACAAGACAAAAACAAATTCAGAAGGAAAGGTGGAGAAACACAAGACAAGGTTAGTTGCTAAAGGCTATAAGCAGAGACATGGAATTGACTATGATGAAGTATTTGCTCCGGTAGCAAGAGTTGATACTATTAGGCTTCTGGCAGCAATCGCGGCACAAAATAAGTGGAAGATTTATCAGATGGATGTGAAGTCAGCATTTCTGAATGGTTATCTTGAATAAGAAGTCTACATTGAGCAACCACCTGGATATGTTCAAAAAGGTCAGGAAGATAAAGTATGTTGTCTAAAAGAGGCCTTATATGGTTTGAAACAAGCTCCAAGAGCCTGGAACATGAGATTAGATGAGTACATTTAGAAGAATGATTTTGTGAAGAGTCCGTACGAGCATGCTTTATACACAAAAAAAAATCAAAATGGAGATATCCTGATTGTGTGCATATACGTGGACGACATGATTTTCACCAGAAATAATCCAGGTATGTTTAACTATTTTAAGAAAGTTATGACTAAAGAATTTGAGATGATAGATATTGGCGAAATTTTGTACTTTCTTGGAGTTGAAGTAAAGCAACAAGAAGATGGGATATTCATGTCACAGATGAAGTATGCAGAGCAAATCTTGAGCAAGTTCAGAATGAAAGATTGCAAGTCTGTAAGTACACCAGCAGAAGCAGGGATGAAGCTAAGAGTTGATTCAAATAGAGAATCGGTAAATCCGATGCTATTTAAGAGTTTGGTTGGAAGTTTGAGGTACCTGACTTTCACAAGACCGAATATTATGTACGCAGTTGGATTGGTGAGCAGGTACATGGAAAAGCCAAAGCAAGATCATTTCCTTGCAGCAAAAAGAATTTTGAGATACATCAAAGGTACTCTAGACCATGGTTTATTTTATACATGTTCTCAAGATTCAAAGTTGGTAGGCTATTCAGATAGTGATTACGGTGGAGATATGGATGATGGGAAGAGTACATCTGGATATGCATTTCACATTGGCTCAGCAGTGTTTTCGTGGCCATCAAAGAAGCAACAAACTGTTGCTCTCTCAACATGTGAAGCAGAGTACATTGCCGCAGCAGCATGCACATGTCAAGCAACGTGGTAGAAATATATTATAAGCGAGTTACATCTCGCACAAGGAGGACCAGTTACAATTTACATTGATAACAAGTTTGCCATTTCACTCGCGAAGAATCCAATTTCATATAGTCGGAGTAAGCATATCAACATAAAGTATCATTTTATTCGAGAACAAGTGAAGGACAAAATTGTGGAACTAGTGCACTGCAAGACGGAAGAGCAATTGGCAGATATTTTTACGAAGCCACTGAAGACAGAGACATTTTAGAAATTCACAGAGAAGCTTGGCATGCGAAGTTGGGTTTGAGGGGGAGTGTTAGAATTCAAACCCATCTAGAACATGTGAACATATATAAATGATGCATGAATGGCAGCTAGTTTAGTCAACAAAAGTGGCTGGATATGGCTGCTGGAGTTAGGCAGGAAGAGTTAGGCAACATGTAAAGAAAGGAATTCAAAAGTTACGGCTGGTGGTAAGGAAATCAAAAGTTATGGCTGGTGGTAAGAAAATCAAGCAAGCATTCACATGGACATTAGTCACAAACTTGGCTCTATAAATAGAATGCTAGTTTCTTGTTGTAACGTACCAAGATATAGAATAGAGTAAGAAAGAGCAGAAGCTTTAGTAAAAAAAAACTAGCTGCAGGTAGTAGGAAAAAAATCGAGAGAAAAAGCAAATAATAGTGAGCGTTTGTGTTTCTTTTTGTAATAAAGATTCATATCAATATATATTATTGTAGTGTTTGAGTTTATATATTTGGTTGAGCGCATTACACGTTTCCAACAATTATGCTCTTGATTTACTAAAGAAATTTAATATGGAGAACTGTAAGGTAGCATCCTACTGCAATGAACATTCTGAGAAGCCAAGCTTGCATTCTTCTGAAAAGAAGTCTATGCAGATGACATGATATATATTCATGGATTCCTTTAACACCATTGTTAAAGTGTTCAAGGAGCGTATGATGCATGAGTCTGAAATGTTTGATTTCAAGTTTAGCAAACCAGTGAGAGTATTTTTATTTCTCAAGAAAAATATGTTCTTGATTTACTTAAGAAATTTAATATGGAGAACTGTAAGGCAGCATCCTACTGCAATGAACATTCTGAGAAGCTGAGCTTGAATGATGGAAGAGTTGGAATTCAAATTAACTTTTGAACAGAGAAAACGTTTTATTATTTGAAAAAATTGTAATTCGAAATCCATGAATTAGGATATGTACGTATCCTATAATCAAGAAAATACATTGGTCTTTGTTATGACAATTTCTAATGATCTGCAGCAGAAAAGCCACGCTTGCTGTGTGGTATCCACACACAAACTGAAACATCTTGTCCACAAGTGCTATCGAAAACTCCTTAGGATTCTCTCTCACAAATCTTATTTGCAAAGATGACTCTAGCTACCTTAGCTATCTTCATATATATATATATATATATATATATATATATATATATACCAATATACATATCATAATCCTAGTTAGAATTGGCCTTGGTTTAGTAATAACTGAGTTCTTTTGTGTGCAATCCTATAGGTCCATTTAAAAATAGCAGTGGGTCTAAACTGTTTAAAGCTCACCAGTTATAATTGGTTTCTAGCAAAATATTACAATTACCTAATTTAAATGAATGTAGGTTATTTTGACACAACCTTTATACAATTAATTAACTCATCTATTTATATAATTATTCGTAGGAATAATTTCAACAATCTCTCACTTGCTTTTGAATCAATTATACAAATATAATCCACTTTGTCATAAGATATCAAGACTAGAGGTAAGCCAGGAACATATTATCCTTAAGAGTTAAAATATTCAACAAATAGTTGACTCTTCAACTCGTTTGAGCATGACCATGAATTTCATAGTTCTAACTCAACGGGCAACCAAAAATATCATTCTCTCGTTGTATGAGAGTGACAAATATCATCTTGCTCATCCACATTCATCTGCATGTTTCATAAAATATTCAACCATTATCTTTATTATCACCTCATAAAGGCTGATGTTAGATAATGTCAAAATATTATAATTTTCATGTAGGAACCGTGACAAACTCAAATTAAAAGCACTAAAACAATTAATTGTGATGAAAAAAACTGATGACAATTATATAACAATTCTAGTAGTAATCTCATAGCGGGTCAATCTAATACAATATTCCCTAACATGTATTTATGTGACTAATTCGATATCTTATATCCATAACTCGTGAAAAAAAGTTATCAATTAATTCACATACTAGTCAAAAAACTATTTGTGCCTATGATAATGAAATTTTAAGACTAGGGACAATTTTAGAATTATCATATCTTCTACGAGTAACAGAGTTTCACTATCAAGTGACACACTTGATCATCTATTATAAGACATATAATTCATGGCACGACAGTTTAATATTTAAAACACACACATAAACTATAAATTGAAACTTTTAAATATTATATTAATGAACAGTAAAACAAGTCACAAATACTCTTACTTACTCTAGGACCAATTACTAAATTGTCTAAGTCCTATTGCAATACAATGACTTCGTGTTTGGAAAAAGGGAGGGGTTTAGTTAACATATCAACAACATTTGAATCCATATGAACTTTACACATTTTTACATCACATTTGTCGACAAACTCTTGAATCAAATTGTAACGTCTAAGTATATGTTTCGATTTCTGATTGGACTGGGGTTCATTAGACAATGCTATGACTTCGTTATTGTTACAATAGAGTTCCAACAATTCGAAATACTTGGAACGACACCTAACTCTTTGATAAACTTTTGAATCCATACTGCTTCCTTGGATGACTTTGAAGTAGCAATATACTTAGCTTATGTTGTAGAATAAGCTATAGTATCATATTTGTCCAACATACTAAACCAACATTCAAAAAAATGATAAAACTAGATTGTGATATAAAATCATCTTTGTATGTCTGAAACTACCATCAGAGAAACTACTTACAATAAGTTCTTAATAACCTCCATAAATCAAGAATACATCCTTAGTCCTTCTTAAGTAGTTAAAGGTATTCTTAATCGCAGTTCAATGACCTTTTCCTGGAACTGACTGTTATCTACTTGTCATGCTCAAAGCATAAGCAACGTCAGGACGAGTACAAAACATGGTATACATGATTGAATCAATTGCAGACGCATATGAAACTTTACTCATACGATCTCGTTCATCATGTGTCGAAGGACATTGAGTCTTGCTAAGACTTATATCATGTGACATAAGAGCTTGACCTCTGTTGGAATTTTGCATATTAAATCTACTTAAAGTTCTATCAATATACATACTTTGACTTAGTTCTATGAGTCATTTTGATCTATCCCGATAGATCGTAATTCCCAAGATATAAGTCGCTTCTCCCATATTTTTTATGAGAAATTTTTTTCCAACCAAACCTTTACAGACTGAAGCATAGGAATATCATTTTCCATCAAAAATATATCATCCATGTACAACACTAAGAACACAATTGTGTTCCCAATAATCTTCTTGTAAACAAATGGTTCTTCGTTTCTAATGAAATCAAACTCTTTGATTGCTTCATTAAAATGAATGTTCCAACTCCGTGATGTTTGCTTCAATCCATAAATAGACTTTTGAAGCTTGCATATCTTCTCAGCCATTTCTAGAAACGCAAAACCCTCAGGTTGTGTCATGTGTACACATCCTTAGACAGATTTCCATTAAGAAAAGCTGTTTTTACACCAAATTGCCAAATTTCATAGTCATAATATGTGGCTATGGCTAAGAGTATGGATTTAAGCATCGTAACTGGTGAATAGGTTTTATCATAGTTAATGTCATGAGTTTGCTTGAAACCTTTAGCCACTAGTCATGCTTTATAAAGGTACACATTATCATCCATTTTGATTTTCTTTTGAAAACCCACTTGCACCCAATAGGTTTTACTCCATCAGGTGGATCAACCAAAGACCATATTTTGTTTTGATACAGGGGATCCTTTTCAGAATTCATGGCTTCATGCCATTTATTAGAATATTCGCCCATTATAGCTTCTGAGTAGGTTGTACTCTCATCATTTTCTATTAACAATATATGACGATTATCGGTCACATGTAATGCATACATTATAGGTAATCTATGTGCCCTTTCAGACCGACGAAGAGTAGTTGGCGTTTGTGTAGGTTTGACAATTGTTTGCTATTCTACTTGAGCATCATCATGCAAATGAGGATTCTCGTTAATCTGAGGATTCTCTAATGACTCAAATATTTCTCCAAGACCAATTTTACTCCCACTGGTTCTTTTAGAAAGAAAATCTCTTTCCAAAAAGACACAATTCCTAGCAATAAACACTTTGTTCTCATTTGGGTTGTATGGTTTCTTTAGGATACCCTACAAAGAAGCATTTATTTGATTTGGGACCAAGCTTATCAGAAATTAATCTTTGAACATAAGCATGACAACCCCAAATCTTGAGAAAAGACAAACTAGGAACCTTTCCTGTCCACATATATTATGGTTTCTTATCTACCGATTTAGATGGACTTCTATTTAAAACGAAAGCAGTTGTTTCTAGTGCATATCCCCAAAAGGAGATTGGAAGATCTGTTAGACTCATCATTGATCGAACCATATCTAATAAAGTACGATTTCTCCTTTCAAATACATCATTCCATTGAGGTGTTCATCGAGGAGTTAGTTGTGAAACTATTGTACAATCTTTAAGATGATTCTTAAATTATTGGCTTAGATATTCTCCTCCTCGATCTGATCGAAGTGCTTTAATCATCTTTCCAAGTTGATTTTGTACATCATTCTTATTTCTTTGAACTTGTCAAATGATTCAGACTTATGTTTCGTTAGATAAACATTACCAAATCTACTAAAATCATTGGTAAATGTAGTGAAGTATTGAAACCCTTATCTGACTGTTACATTTACCGTTCCACACACATCAATATGTATGAGTCCCAATAAATTGGAAGCCCTTTCATTTGTGCCAGTAAAAGGGATTTTTTGTCATCTTTCCCAATAAACAAGATTCACAAGTATCATATGATTTAAATCAAATGAATCCAAAATTCCATCATTATGGAGTTTATGGATGTGTTACTCATTTATATGGCATAAGCGACAATGCTATAAGAAGATAAGATTTGAGTAATTTGATTTAATTCTTTTGGTATTTACATTATAAATAAGCATTTCAAGATTTAGAACATACAAACCATTTTGTAATTGAGCATTTCCATAAAAGATTTCATTACGATAAAATGAACAATAGTTGTTCTTAATAATGAAATTAAAACCTTTTATATCCAATACAAAAATAGAAATGATGTTTCTGCTTATAGCAGGTACATAATAGCAATTATTAAGTTCTAAAATCATGCTAGAGGGCAAATCAAATTGGATTATTCCTACAACTAAAGCAGAAACTTTTGCTCCATTGCCTACAAGTAGGTCCACTTCACCCTTTGCCATATTTCTACTTCTCTTTAGTTCCTACACATTTCCACAAATGTAAGAACCACAACCAATATCTAATACCCATTAAGTAGAATTAAAAATAGTAACATTTACTTCAATAAAATAAATACCTAAATCATAAGTTTTACTTCCTTTCTTCCTTTTCAGTTCTTTCAAGTATTTTTTACAATTCATTTTCTAATGTCCAGGCTCCTCACAGTGGAAACAGACAACATCTTGAGAAGAACCAGACTTGGGCTTAGATTTAGGTTTAGGTTTGGTTGGGGCTTTGGCTTTACCTTTACATTTACCTTTGTCTTTGCCTTATTTCTTAAAACTTTTTCATTTTTCTACCATTAGAACATTAGAAGTAGGATCCTTCTTGATGTTCAGTTCAATATTGTGCCTCATGTAATTCCATCAATATCTTGTCAAAATTATGCATGTTATAGTTCATAACAAAATCACGATAATCACTAGACAAAGAATTCAAAATGATATCTATAGCCAAGTCTTGGCTGATTGGAAAACTAAATCTTTCAAGGTTATCAATATAGCCAATCATTTTGATTACATGAGGGCTTACAGCAGCACCCTTAGCAAGCTAACACTAAATCAAGGCACATACTATGTTGTACCTTTCAGTGCGAGCTTGCTCCTGAAATAGATTTTTCAGTCTCTCGATCATATTGTATGCTTCCACGTTTTTGAACTACTTCTACAGATCCGAATTCATGGAGGCCAACATAAGGCAAGAGACATAGAATCATCAACATGCTTCTAGTATGATTCTCTTTTCTTATGAGGTGCTGAAGGTGCAGGCCCGTTCACTCGAAGTGGCTTTTCAAGGATATAGTCCTTTTATTGCTTAAGAACAATTCTCAAGTTCCTGTGTCAGTCCAGGAAATTTGATCCATTCAGTTTGTCATTCTCAAGGACAGATCAAAGTGAAAAAGATGTAGCAGTTCGAGTGACAGTCTAAATAAAATAAAATTATGCAACTAATAAGTGACATATTCAAAATATAATAAATCAAAGATCCACATATAACTAAAACTCAATAAAGCTTTGGCTTAACACTTAAGACTCAGTTATTTTAGGTAGACATCATATTGTCAATTACATCTCATGTAACTCTTTGTTTTTAGGCTTCACCATCTTATGGTAGAATATTCTAACAGTCGACTCTAGGTCAAAAATCATTTTGATAACTATGTTAAGTAAACCAATCTTTCCATATGGATAACTATTATCCATCATGTTTGGCTTATATAATCAAATAATGCTCTGATTTGGCAAACCCATTTTTTAACGATATAAACATTAACACGTGTTGGACTGGTAAGTCTTAATTACTTAATTTTAGACAATATTTAGTTTGTTCAATTCATGTCAATACATCTCAGTTAATAAACATGATCATTGCAAACATAAAAGGGGTCATGATGTGGTGTAATCCCCAAATTAAACTAATTAGGACATTGTATGTCAACACTCGAAACCATAAAAAATTATCTTCCGATAAAGGATTATCTTCCATTGAAGGATTATCTACCGATGAAAGATTATTTTCCAATGAAGATTTATCCCCTATGAAAGATTTATCTTCTGGTTAAAAATTATCATATGATGAGAATTATCCTCCAATGGGGAATTATCTTCTGATGAGGAATTATCCTCCAACAATATATTATCTACTGATAGTATAGTATCTACTGAGGGAATTATCTTCAGATATATTATCCTCTGATAGTATAATATCCTTTGATAGTATATCTGAACTAATCATATTAATCTGTAACCCCTCTGTTCAATCATATTAAACCTTCGTTGTTATAGATTCGTGGTTTACATGTATATCATATATACAATTAAATTATATGATATATAACCAGAATATATTACACGTATTTAAACTGTAATTTATCAAAATCAAACATATATCCACATGGCACATTGATTTCTTATTGTTAGCGTAATCTCCATTCGCAGCAACATACATATACGATAACATACAATAAATCACATATAATATATCGAATATCACATATAACATAAGACTCATATATCATATTGACAAACTATAGATTTCACATACTAATACCAAAACGACAAAAAATTGATTAATACACGCAAGAGCAAAGCTCTGATACAACTGTTGAAATTTAAATTAACTTCTGAACAGCGGAAACGTTTTATTATTTGAAAAAACTGTAATTTGAAATCCATGAATTAGGATATGCACGCATATTATAATCAAGAACATACCTTGGTCTTTGTCATGGTAATTTCTAATGAACTGCAGCAGGAAAACTACAATTGTTGTGTCTCAGTTACGCAACAATCGCCGTGCCTCTACTGATATTTATACATGAACTGAAACAGTTTGTCCTAATCTTATTTACAAGAGTTGTCTCTAGCTACCTTAACTATCTTGATATATATATTAATATATATATCACAATTCAAATTAGAATTGGACTTGGTTTAGTAATAACCGAGTTCAGCCGTGGGCCTAAATTATTTAAACCTCACCAATTATAATTGGTTTCTACCAAAATATTACAACGACCTAAAATTGGTTTCTAATAAAACATTACAACTACCTAATTTATATGAATGTAGGTTATTTCAACACAACCTTTATACAACTAATTATCTATTTATATAATTATTCGTAGGCATAATTCCAACAGGAAGAACTAAAGCAAATGAGAAATGGTTTAGAAGTATTGTTAGTTGGCTGATGTATTTGACTTATACTCGCCCATATATTACGTTTATCGTTACCTTGGTGTCAAGGTTCATGCATAATCCTCTAGCATATCATCTTGGAGCAGCCAAACGAAATCTACGTTACATTCGAGCAACGAGCAATTATGGAATTGATATAGTGCAGTTACTAACATGTAATTGTTTCGCTGATAGTGATTGGGCAGGTTTCAATGATGACCGAAAGAGTATGAGTGGCTACGTCTTCAACATTGCTGCCGGAGCTATCTGATGGAGTTCAAAGAACCAAGCTACTACGATGTTATCTTCATTAGCAGAGGAGTTTATTGCCCAGCAACCTTAGCTGTTTGTCAAGAAATTTGGATACAAAGGGTGCTTGAAGATCTACAACAACTTCTACATGGAGCCACTGAAATTGTTTGCCACAGTAAAGCAACAATTGCAATGACGAAGAATCCTGTTTTTCATGGAAGCACCAAGCATATTGAGTTCCGTCATCATTTCATCATAGACATAGTTGTTGAAGGCTGAATTGCAATGTCATATTGCTCGACCAATGCACCTAGTAGCTGATGGTTTAACAAAAGCATCCATATCCGAAGTTAACAAGGTTTAGGTCTCTTCTTGTTGTTATCAGTTTTATATCAATGAGAATGATGAATTATGATGCAAATCAAAATTTATTTGTTAGCGTCCTATTTAAATATATTACCTTTTCTATTACCTTTCAATGTTGGTAGTTTAACTATTTAAAGAATTATTGGTCATTGTATTAGATGAAGCTAGAAGCATTAGAACTTGTCTATTTTATGAAATAATATCAGCTGTTCTTCTTCAAGACATTTCAACATATTTTTGCTCAATGGTTGCTCTGCTACTCTAGAAACTGCTGTGCTGGTGAGTATTTTGCAGTAGCACTAGGTTCCAACATTCTCTTCTTTTTTATATTAAGTTTTTCCGTTGTTTATTAATTGCTGACCTTAACTAATTTAAGATAAAGGCTGTTTATTTCTTATTAGCAAAACTAGAATTGTTATCTAATTAATTTCAAAATCTTGTAATTTTCTTCGATAGCATTTTAGGTTACATTTAATTCATATATAAATTCCAGCATAAAATCAAAAACAAAGTCGAATGCAAAATTACTAACAATAATTATCAAATAACAATAGAAGCATGAAACATAAAACTAATATATAGGCGCACGCGCACACACACAACAAATATATAATATATAAATTATTTGTCGTTCATATTATGCAAAAGTTTATATCACTGATTATTTGATCATCAAAGAAGGTCTTTGTAACAGTTACACGCACCGTTCTATAAAATAAGTTATATTTGTGTTTTTGACAGTTAATTATATTACATGTTTGATTAAAAATTAGATATTCAAACAAGAAGTATTTTTTCATGAAATTTTATACAAATATTCATTTAATGTTATAATAAGAAGATACTAGTGACAGATTTTACGAAATTTGATATTGAAATAAAAATATATATGATTATGCAAATGTAAATATTTTTGTTGAACGGATGGAGTATCATTATCATTTTAGTTTGACAAGTTTATAATCTTTGATTTTATGTTAATTTTTTTTTTCACATCATCACTATAGTAAATTGAGTTAATTTTTGAAAAATACAACATGCTATGAATAAAAGGATTACTTCAAATCATTATGGCAAAATTAATTTAGAAAATATTATTTGGTCTTAACTAGGCCAATTTTAACAAATAAAATATCAATCGGGCTTAAATTCAACTCGGTCTGTTTAAACTTATACTAGGTTAGCCCAAACGAACACTTTAACGTTACCAAAAAATAAAAACATAAAAACACAATAACTTAAAGTTGGTGAACTTTAACCGAAACAAAAAGCAGAAATTTAGGGATTAGTCTTTTACTCCCAGCCGAAGTAGCAGCAGGTCATTTGGTGAGCACAAGTTACAAAGCAATGGACGACCATGAGGAAATCAGCAAATTTCTCAAGGAGAATGATCATGGAAGGGTACTGTAGTAATTTTGTTGTCCCTCTTCTTGATTTTATGCTATTTTTAGTTTAATTCACAATTTTGTTTCGAGTTCTTCTACTTTTGTTTTAAATTTTTCTCTATGTGAAGTATAATGGAAGAGTTACATTTTCTATAGGTATGTATGTTTAAGTATAGTTGCAGATCTGTTTATCCTTCAATTGATGTATCAAAATAAAGATAATTAATTCTTTTAATTTTGAGCTTAACTGTTAAAAGGGGTGTTGAATTCAATTACAAAATAATGGTGCTCCTAGTGAATTTAGTACAATAATTGACATCGGAACAACTTAATTTCGCTAACATTGTATTTCACCGCAAAAATTACTTCGAGATTTACTACGGTAAAAGTCGGAAAGATTTAAACGGTGGAAATGTTGAGTTACGATTTGTCTTGCAGAATAGAGTCAAATTCACTTAATATTCTTGGGATTATACAATTGAACTATTTAAATAAATATGTTTTGGAGCCACAATATTCCTAGGCTAGGAAATTCAATTTTCACATTCATATAACGTATATAGTTATATGAACTTGTGATCATCAAATGGCATTAAATATTTTTTGATGATCATCAAATTCAATTTTCACATTCATAATGTACTTGTGATCTACAAATGGCATTAAATATTTTTTTAACCCCAGCTTCACAAGGTTTCTTAACTTAGCTGAAATCATTAGTTAAACTTTTCCTTGGTTATAAATCTTAAGTGAACTATAAATAGGGGTTATATGGTTTTTTGGCCTAAATTATGAGTTAATATTTTCTTTAGTGAAAGTACTTAGGATATATATATATATATATATATATATATATATATATATTTTTTTTTTTGTGGGGTTCGTGCAGTGAAGGGCTGTATTTCATAGTTCATATTCAAGATGATGTTATGTTATCATAGTTGGAATAAATTTGATGAAAGCATGGGAACGCTGGATTTATTAAACTACTAGTATCTCTACACATGGTTTTTTCCCTCTATCTTTTGAAGTTCGTCCACACTACTTTATGTTCACTAATAATTTTATGTAAAAATCTGAAGTATCTCTACATACGTTTTCTGTATCATTGTATAATGTTTGCCTGCCGTAATAATAACCATGGTGTGCTCCTATGGTAAAAGAAAGAAGCCTTTGAAGAAGCCAGTCATGGCAGCATCGATCATTGTAACTAATTATGCATTTATTAATGGAGTACACCATGAACTACCATTTAATTCGTTTTCATCATTTTCATAGCTTTTCGTAGAAACAAAATAATATATATAAGTAGTTGATAGATTAGATGTAGGGGTTTCCCTATTTGGAATATGGAGGGTTAATCTGTTAGAGTATATGTTCTAGTGGCCAATTATGTAACGATTGTGACACTATATTTATGATATGTTTTGGTTAAATGATAATTTCTTTTATTATGTTTTATTTACTGCGTTATATAAATGTTAACATAATAAATGTCCTTAGAAAAATGATATTAATTATATGGATTCAAGTATGTGACTGAAATATGAGATCATATAAGTATGTAATGTATCATTATTCTTAAATGTCCCTAGTCGAGTATCATTGTCAGTGGAACAACAATAATACATTAAGACTAGTATGTGGATTAACTATGGCCATATCTCATTGGTCATAAATATATACGAGATATATTAAGTTGATACATAGGAACATGTTAGAGAATATTGTACTGGACAGACCCACCATGAGAATTCTACATGGAGCGTTATGCTATGTGTCATAAGTAATTCTCATAGTGACAATGATGTAATGGTTCTTCGACCTGAAGTCATGACATTTCTACATAAGGAGTTATGCGTTTTGACATTATCAAAAGTCACCTTTAACCGGGTGGACGATAAAGGTAATTGTTGGATGCATAATGAGTTATGTGAGAAATGAGAATGATGTAGATGAAATTTAACCCTCATATAAATTAGGGATGATATCTATAGGCATCTTGATTGAGTGAAACTATAAAATGTATGGCCATACTCAAATAGAAATTTGTTTCATATAGTTTACTCATTGATCAAGAAAACTAAGATTAAATTATGAAGAGAATGACACATCCATGCCTTGAATTTAATCTTAGATATCATGGTTAAAAAGATTAAGTTACATTGAAACATTGGTCACGAAAGGTAACGTCGAATCTATGACTTTATTATTACTTGGATAACAGTGATGTATTACTAGATGCCGCTCACTGTTTATAATTTTGTAATATGATTTAAAATTATTGCCAACGTAATAATAACCTACAGGGTCACACACAAAGAACATTCGTCAAGGAGATATAATTTAAATGTCAATGATTTTAATATATCAATAAGATTGATTTAATTAAATCATGGCTTTAAATTATATATATATATATATATATATATATATATATATATATATATATATATGTAATCTTTTAAAGGATAGAGCCCAAAGGAAAGATCTTTTAAACATATGGTCAGAATTCAGAAAAATAAATATGAATGAAAGCAGATAAAAGTTAGGCGGTTGAACCGACCATATGTAGATGAATGCAAGAACAGTAAGAAAGAACAATATATAAATAAAGTTAGGCGGTAGAACCGACCATTGATGTAGATTGTATTATAAAATTAAAGCTTATTACAAGATTGAAACTAAAATAAAACTGAAAATTACAAGTTTGTAAGATTGAAATACTAAAGGAAGCTGACTACCTTCAGAGGGAGAGAGTATTCGGGAGAGAAAGCTCTCAAAAATTACATGCCTCTTCAAAAAGGAAGAGGTCTCTTTAAATAGACAAATATTGGACTGCTACAGTGACTTATAGTGAAAGTGCTACAGTGAAAGTCAAACTGCTACAGTGACAGTCTACAGTAAAAATGCTATAGTAAAAAGTCAAATTTGCTACAGTAGAATGCTATAGTGAAAGTCAACAATTTTTTTTTTTAGACAAGAGATAGTCTTCATCGTCTTCTAAGTTGTCGTCAAAGAGAGGCTCTTTATCTTTGGAGGCCAAAGTACTGGCTCCGGATGATTTGTCGCTGAACTTTTTGGAAAGCTGGAGCATGATCTTGAGAAGGTCTTCTTCTGTAGAAGCTGCAGCTAAGCTAGCGGATAAAACAAATTTCTGAGCAAGGAACTGAGTCTGCTCAACCTCCGTTGTCTTGATAAAATGTGGATTCGTCTTGAACCACTGTCTGATTGCTGGGGTGGTGGCATGACTGGAGTTGAAGTCTTTCCACCATTTTGTGTATCCTCGGAGGGCGAGGAAAGGGAGATCCTGTAGGCCTTCAGGTTTGTGATACTCGATCTTTTGACAATGGATCCATGCCAGGGAAAATTTGGAGAAAAATTGCAGAGACACGGGTATTGGGGTAGATTGGGGTGGCTGAAATCTGCCAGAAAAATAAAGGTATCCTTCTTGGACAAGAGGAGGAAGGATTTCAAAAGATGGACCAAAGACCGGCTACCATTGGTTTATGAACCAGTTTGGGAAATGAAAAGACTGGTTTCTTTTGAAGTAGAAAAACCATGAATGTTTTTCTATAGGGTTTTGTTTTGTAAAAGTAAGTTTCCAGGCTTCAATATAATCCCAGTAATTGTAAGTCTGGGGGGTAAAGGTTTGAGAGAATCTGATTGAATCAGACAAAAGCTTAAATTTGTTAGAGGCCGGAGTCCCTTTGAGGATTGGGTGATTTTTTATCCATTCAGAAGGAGAAATGAGTTTCATAATCTGAACAGTAGTATGAGTGATAAAAGTTTGAGTTTTATCTTGATATTGTTTGAGAAGGATAGAGTTAGAATCTACCAAGATAAATTCAAAAAATCTATGATTTTTGTGGGGATGGCTTGGGAAAAATTTAGAATCACCAAGAAGCAATTGCTTGGCGGCGATGTTTGGGTCAGGATGCCAGAAATCTAACTCCATTTGGATAAATGTTTGGATAGATTGGGATTTGAAATATTGTGGCGCTTCTGAAAAAGAGGGAAGCGATTTTGGAGAAGGGACAAAAGGAATGAGGGTGCCTGGGGTTTTACCCACCAGAGATTGGGATTTTCCTGGGGCGTTACCCACCAAGGATTGGGATTGGGAAATGGGGTAATGAATCTGAGATTCAGAAGCCTCCACTTTTGGGATTTGAGGAATTACCTGAGGGGGAGGGATCCCCATGTTTTTGCACCAGGAGAGGAATTCTTCTGGGTAGAAGGATTGAGTCTGAGAATCTTCATCCTCATCAGAAGCAATGTCTGCCCATCTCTTGATCTTATCAATAGATAAGGGTTTTGTCTCTACAAGGGCAGAGAAATGGTTCTTGGTTTGGACTGGTTGATTAGCATAGTCCGCAGAGGTAACTGGCTTGGGCTTTTGTGAAGATTCAACGGAATCTTGAGATTTTGGGGAAGATTGACGAGCTGATTTCTCAGCTGAGGCAGCTTTTAAGGCAAGAGCCTTATCTTTCTTCTTTGGGGCATATCTGTTTTGAAGGAATTCCCGGGTTAGAAAATCTGGGATATGGTTAGAGCTTCCTTTAATATATTCAATGTCAAAATCAAAGATTGATAAAATAGCTTGCCATCTGGCAAAAATTTGCTTACTGGCAAGGTTTTTTATGTCTTTTTGCAAAACCGATTTTGCTGCTTGACAATCAATTCGAACTAAAAATTTTTGATTTAATAAATCAGATTGAAATTTTGTGATACACAACACAATAGCTAAAATTTCTTTTTTAATGGTAGGATAGTTCTGTTGGGAACTATTCCAATGCTTTGAAGTAAATGCAATGATATGCTCTTTACCCTCTTTCTTTTGTTTTAAGATGCCTCCATACCCTATGTCAGATGCATCAGTTTGAACAATTTTGTATGCAGAAGGATCAGATAATGATAAACATGGTAAATGCTTGACTTTCTTTTTGACTTCCTGAACTACATGAGTATGCACAGAAGTCTAGGGAGGAGGAGGTTGTTTAAGCCTATCATGCAGAGGTTTTAAAAGATTTCTCAAACCAGGGATAAATTCAGAAACATAATTGACACAACCAAGAAACCTTTGAAGTTGTGTTTTGTCAATAATCTGATCACGAAATTTATCAGCAAATAAAATGCAACGATTGATAGGGACAATAGTTCCTAGCTGTATATTATGACCTAAAAACCTGATTTTCGTTTGAAAAAGACAGATTTTAGTTTTTGAAAGAACCAAACCATTAGTTTTGATAATGCTAAAGAATATATGTAAATGTTTACAGTGTTGTTCTAGGCTATCAGAGAAGACTAAAACATCATCAATATAGACGATAATGAATTTCGAATAATCATTAAAAATGCTATTCATAATTTTTTGAAATTCTGAAGGGGCATTTTTGAGGCCAAAAGGCATAACATTCCACTCATATTGCCCAAAGGGGACTGTGAAAGCAGTTTTGTAACGATCTCTCGAATCAATTTGAATTTGCCAAAATCCAGATTTTAAATCAAATTTTGAAAAGATGTGAGCAGCATATAATCTTTGAAGAAGATCTTTTTTGTTGGGGATAGGATATCCAATCCATCTTAAGGCTTGATTTAAAGGTTTATAATTGATAACTAGACGAGGTGCTCCTCTTTCAATTTCAGAACTTTTGTTGACATAAAAAGCTGCACAGCTCCAAGAAGATTTGCTGTGTGATATAATCCTTTTCTTTAGGAGGTCTTGAATCTCCTTTTGACAATGGGTGATGAGTTCATGACTCATTTGGATGGGTCTGGCTTTGGTTGGGATAGTTTTCTCATCAAAATCAGGCTCATAAGGGAGCCTGACACTATGATTTTTCCGATCCCAAAAAGCATTGGGAACGTCGACACAGAGCTGAATGATAATCTTGGTTTCAAAAGTCTGGATTCTATTCTTAATAGAAGGGTTTTGCAGCTGGCTTTCGATGCGTTGATGAACTATCTCTTCCTTGAGATAGTTAATTTGCGCTTTCTTAGATTTTAGCAGATGGAGGTCTTTGTGGATAGGAGGTCTATTAAAGGGAAGGACGATAGAGGTACCAAGATATTCAATCTGGATACCCTGATTGGTGACCATGAAGGGGATGATTTGTTGGATAAAAGGTGTTCCTAGGATAATAGGATTGGTAATGTCTTTAACTAATAAGAAAGAGGTTTTAAGGGAGAAGGCAGAGTTAGGAATCTTGACATCAACGTCTGAAATTTTGTAGTTGATCCCTAATTTCATTCCATTGGCTGGACGAAGTCCTTCGGTAGTTTTTTCAAAAAACTTTGTGGGGATAAGGCCCTCTTGTATGCAGTTAAGGTCTGCCCTGGTGTCAAGCAAGGCAAGAATTTCGAGGATAAAGTCTTTAATCTGTAGGGTAAGTCTAACGTGCCATCTCTGGATAGACATTTTTGACATATAGTTTAGAAAACTATTATCTTGGAGGTTGTTGGAGGGTTCAGGAGGGGTAGCACAAGAAGGACCCGACTTTTGATCGACTAGTTGCTGGAGAACTAGTTGATCAATTTCTTGACGAGCCTTAATCTGCCTAATATCCTCCTTGAGGATGGCAATCTCAGTTTGGAGATCTTGGACAGTAATAATTTTTGGTTTAGTAGGAAATCGATCAAGAATGTCTTTAAAATTGTAGGTATTATTGAGTCTCGGGTCTTTGTGAAAAGTTTTCTCAAAGGAAGAAGGTTTTTCCAAAGTCTTTTTGAATTGGTTAAGGTAAGATTGCTTTTGGTCAGGATCAGAGAGTTGTCCTATCAGTTCAAGAAGGAGGTCTTGCTCTTTGGTAAGGACATTAATGGTTCCTTGGTCTTCTTTGTCGGAGGATTGATTGGACGAAGATGAGTATAATCCGTCATCACGGAGATGATTAAGGCATTCATCATCAGCTTCGGATGAATTCTCACTGTCTTCGATTAACAGATTCTGGATTTGGTCAAGAACGGAATTATCTATCCCTGATAGGGTTCTAAGCCTTTTGGAAAAGCGACAATATTTCGCTATGTGACCAGGATTATGGCATTTTGAAACAAAGGTTATTGTTGGGAGCAGGCAAGGCTGGCTTAGTTGGATTGTTATCACGCAATCTAGCCTGATTGTTACTACGTTTGGGATAAGATCTGGGTTTGGATTGGAATTTTCTAAAAGGTTTGTAGGGGGTCTTGTGAGGCTTATTATGCATGAGCTTTGTCTTGGGCCTTTAGTGGGTTTTGGTGTTGCAGGAGGGTAATCCAAATTTTTCACAGAAACTTCCTAAATCTTTGCTTCTTTGGGCTCTATCCTTGGCTAAATGCCTCATCATTTTATCTTGGCGACAAATTTTGAGGGCAACCTGCTGGATCTGGCTTGATAATTGACCATAAGTGATGTCTTGCCAAGGGATGACATCATTATATTGTTCTTTGAGATCTTCACGAACTAGGTCACGTAGAGATATTGGTAAACCATCCAGGAATTTTTCCTTCCAGTACTGGAGGTTACCATAGGCTCTAGAGTAGATTCTAGTCATGAAAGTATCTTTGTACCATCGATAATCCGTCAGGGTTTTGCATTTAAGGTTATTAAGAATTTATGTGGACTTCTCTCGGAAGATACCTGGATTTCCAACGAAGGTTTTGGCAATGGTGTAGATAAGAGTGGCTACAACATTCGAGATGCTTTCACCATCATGAAAGATTGGTTAGTTATCAGAATCTAGTTTAACGGCATGAAGAATATCATGTTTATCATTCTCTTGAAGGTGCTCATCCCACCATCCTTTAAGTTGGCCAGTAAAACCGGCAATGATAATATGACCAGCAAGCTGGTCAGAGGCATTGTGGGTTGTCCTGTAGGCTGTGGCAACCATAGACATTTGTTGGAGCTTTTTCAGGATATTGTATTCAGAATCTCCATCTATGTTCCATTCATAGATGTTGTTGCCATTATAGCAATTCTGAAGGATATTGGGCTGTTCTTCAAGTGCCACATCAGGGTGAGTAGCTCTTGGGTAGTACAACTTTTGGGAAGTCCGCCAGCTTTGCCGATTGTTGAATCTTAGTGGGGCTATTCCAAAATCAGGGGGGACTTGCCGCTCTTGATAGCTGTTTTGTGATTCAATGTCAGAATCCGTTTCTTTAAGGACTACAATTGAGCCCTTAGTGGAGTGATGGGGAGGAGTACAAGGTGACTCTGGGATAGTAACCGGAATGGTAGCCTATATCTCGGCTATTTTGGTTTGGAGCTCCGTAATCAAATGATTAGTGGTGCTTTTCTTCGAAAGTTCCCTTTTATACCTGTAAGGAATTTCATGGGGTTTAAATAAAGGAATATTGGAAGATTGGGTAGGCTTTGAAAGACTAGGATTTTGTGCCAAAGTAGAAGGCTGAGGAGATTTAGTCGCAAGATATTCTCCAATAACTTGTAAATACTTATTAGTATAATTATTTTGTTCATAAATATTTTGTATATCTTTGGCGATAAGAACGTCTCCGTCTTTTCTTTTGAAAGGTGTAGCATTTATTGTATTTATGGGATCAACATGCACTTTAATCCCTCTAGCCGGTGGGAATTCAGAAGTGATATTCTCACCTTGAATTGTCTGCCAGAGTCTAGAGACATTTAAGGTTTTGGAAAAAGGATAATCAATTTTTTTGAAATCAACATAAGCTTCAAACCATTCAAAAAATTCAATTTGTTCTTTTACAAAATTTAAGAACTCGTAATATTGCTCTTGGATCTCTTGTCTATTAGATCCTTGAAAAGTTTGTAGAAACCAGTTTTTTCTAGAAACATTATGAGGAGAGTCAAACTGGGCTCTTAGCTTTTGTTTATCAATTTGAAAATCAGTTTGCAAAACATTTAGTTCTGATTGTATTGAAGAATATGTTGGCGATATAGTACCATCAGCTTCTACCTCCTGATGGATAGTTTCTGTTGGTGCCGATTGAATAGTGTAATGGGCTTGAGGAATCCTGGATTCAAGATTTAAGTCTTGAAGTTGTGTGATAACTGTGGAGACCGAATGTCGAAAAGGCTGATGGTCTGCCAAGATCTCAGTCGGGAGACTATCAATCCTTTGACTAAAGGACCTATTGCTATTGGACCTTTGGAAGGAGATTGAGACTGTGCCGTTGGAAAACTGTTGTATTCTAGAGACAGTCGTATTCTCAGGTTTCTTAGCAGGGGCGGCGTCTTTGAGAAGCCAATTTTGGGGTAAACTTACCCTATTCCTTGAGATGGGTTTTGGGATAGATAAATGAGATTTTTGCAGGTCAGTCTGGAAGAGAATAGTTTCTCCTTTGTGAAAAGTTCTCATGGCTCCTGTATTGAAGGCAGAATTCATAGCTTTGTATTGAATTCTATAGATAATGGCTACTGGTTGGGTTCCAGCTTTTGTCTTAAAATTATTAGTCTTAACATTGAGGGTTAAGGAGTCAAGGATATTTCTGTCTCTAAGGGAGATGGTGAAATTTGGGAAACAATCAAAGTAGATTGGTCCACTGCAAAGACTGGTTTCAACCATCCCTAGAAGGGAGTTGTCAAACTCAAGCCATCTTTTGTCTCTAAGGCAAAGAAGGATAGACGTATCTAAACCTTCACGAGATAAGGGTTTGGCAGCAACTTGAACAAGGCCAAGATGCAGATAATTGTACTTATTTTGTAACTTTTCTATGGATTTGGGGGAGATCAGTCGGATATCCTCATGATCAGAATCTAAGGAGATGGTATGCTCTACGGTTTTTATGACATAGTCACTTGTAAGGCTCCATCTACTTTTGGCATAGACATCACTGGTTGGATGCTTGGGGATCTTCCAGTTGTCTATAGATTGTTAGAGATCCGAGAGGTGGATCTCTTCTTTAATCTTGGATGAAGAAGGGTTAGGAGAAGAGGAGGAGGACGAGGAGAAAGATTGGAAGAGGCTCATTGAAAAGGCTTTAAAAGAAACAGAAATAAAAATGTGAATGCAGATGTTATGAGACATCTTCCGAGCGTCCTGATATCAAGAGACCATCATCGGGTTCCATAAGGGTCATATTCAGAAAATATCTTTAGAAGGATAGATAGATCCGAATCATGATTTGTTACTTAATAACACTTAGATAATATATAAAGGATAAGTATGGTGATTCAAAGTAGATCTGAAATTTTATGACCCAAAACTTTGTTAAAAGCGTCTGTAGAACTGTGTGCGTCTTCCCTCGACCTTTCACAGAAATACCATACAACATAGATCTAAAAGATCACAGTGTCATAATGTTTCCGATCTACAAGAAGAACGAACAGATGTATCCGAAATACATTAAGGAGTGTTATCAAACAACAGATCTGTTTCAGATCTAAACTATACTTAAGCAGACATTAAAAGAATACTTCATCTTACTTCCCCCTCTGAAACACTCTCTCCTTTGGGCCTTCTGGTATCAAAGCCAGAGGGGGAAGTAAGGTGAAGTATTCTTTTAATGTCTGCTTAAGTATAGTTTAGATCTGAAACAGATCTGTTGTTTAATAACACTCCTTAATGTATTTCGGGTACATCTGTTCTGTATTCTTGTAGATCGGAAACATTATGACACTGTGATCTTTTAGATCTATGCTGTATGGTAATTCTGTGATCTGTGATATATATATATATATATATATATGTAATCTGTATGAAGTAGAGTCCTTTGGAAGGAACTACGAATATATATTTATTTGTACATATATATATATTAATTAAGTGAGACTTGATTAAATATATATATCTAATAAATATAAAATTCGGATTATAATTCTCCTAATTAGATTAGGTTTTGGAATTACTCTATAAAAAGCTATATATATGATATATCAGTGATTCTCTCTAATTAACGTTTTACGTAGCCGCTTATAAGAGAGAGACTAGAGTTAAGAGAGATAGACAAAAGAGATACAGATCATACAGCTAGTACTGTAACTCTTCTTGTTCGAATCGTGAGACGGTTCGTGGGTGTTCGTGTGGATACCGTACATACGCTGTCCTGTTAGATTGCGTTAAAGATTTGGAGACGATCAACACCTTCACCAAAGCTTCGAATTTGCACAATTAATCGGTAAAATCTTAAACTATCTATATTAAATTGTTTTGCATAGATCCTTGGGTTTGGGTTTCGTTTTGTTTTGTTTTTTTTTAATCGTATTTTTCCACTGCATTTTGATGATACGAAAGCCAACAGTGGTATCAGAGCTATATGCGAGACGTTAATATGGATTTATGTGTTTAATTGTATTCAATATATTTGATATATGCAGTTGATACAAGTTTACCGAATTTTATGATGAATATATATGATATTCTGCATGTATGGATATTCTGGAATTACGTATTCTGATCATATTTGATACATGCTTATTGGGTATTCTGTATATTTGATATGTAAGTCGGGCGATAGGATGTCGGGATTATGAAGGGTTATACGATTCTGGACATATAGGATATGTTTCGATTTCTGGAATTGTTTCAGAATTTCATATATTAGAATTCTTAGTCTCTGATGACATCATCATTAGTCTCCGACAGGCTAAGTGTAGTCTCTGATGACGTCAGTCTTAGTCTCTGATGATGGAATTCTTAGTCTCTGATGAAGGAATTCTTAGTCTCTGATGACGTCATCATTAATCTCTGACAGATTAAGTGTAGTCTCTGATGACGTCAACCTTAGTCTCCGACAGGCTAAGTTTAGTCTCTGATGACGTCATCATTAGTCTCCGACAGGCTAAGTGTAGTCTCTGATGACGTCATCCTTAGTCTCCGACAGGCTAAGTTTAGTCTCTGATGACGTCATCCTTAGTCTCCAATAGGCTAAGTTTAGTCTCTGATGACATCATCCTTAGTCTCCGACAGGCTTAATAATTAGTCTCTGATGACGTCATCCTTAGTCTCCGACAGACTTAATAATTAGTCTCTGACGAGCTAATGGGATTAGTCTCCGATAGGCTTAATTTGAGCTTAGTCTCCGATAGAGAAAAATTGCACAATATAGATTGTGACTTGTAAAAATTTTTCCAGGGGCCATGCCCCTTGGACCACCGCCAGGGGCCATGCCCTTTGGACCCTGCTAGGGACCTCTCGACCCCTAGGACCCCTGCAAGGGGGGGTGCCCCTTGACCCCCCACCATAGCGCACGATTGTCGTGTCCCCAAATATGGTTTAAAGATTTAAAAATTAATTAAAATATATATATTTAATTATTTTAATTGTTTAAATCATGTTATTATGTGCTTATTATGATATGCATGGTGCACAGTTATGGCCTTACGACCCATAGGTTAGTGGTTTTGGTTTTGAAATACGGCTTGCATGTCGTGCCTTCTCTTATATCTGGATGAAATATTCTCTTCTCATCTTACTCCCCTCGAATGTAACTCGAGGTTTCTTTCTATAATGTAATGTACAACATATAATATTTTAGTATAGATTTCATTATTATGTAATCTATAAAGATGACCAGCAGAAGATGGAGATAAGGAAAAGGATGCATGCAAACGGAGTTTCAAGAAAGCTGCCAAGTTTGAAGATCAATTACCACATTACACTGACCTTCAATCTTTTCATTAGCTTGGAAAGATTGGCATAGGATTTGGCCATAACTGTGTCACAATTAATTTTGCACTTTATTTATGCTTATATATGATATAATGAATAAATGTGCATGCTTAAAAGTTATAGTTGGTGAGATATAATTTAATTAATAAACTCCCTCATAAAATCATTAAGTCTAAAACAGATGCCTTCCAATGATTAACACTCATCAAGGCCTTGATTGATGGGTGTAGGTTTGCCAAAGCAAAGTACCCTATTTATCTTGGCATGGTGCAATAGGATAATTGTGATATCCAAACTGTTAAAATTGGGCTTGACTTAACTAGGCTATCACAATAGGATTGTGGGTTTAGAGGCATAGAGTTTGTAAAAGTTCATTAGTTGAGCTTGAACAAATGTTGTTCGACAAACTATCCAAGAGTTATATATGATATAATTGACAAAGTGTTGTCTACCTAAATAATTATGTTTTAAGTGATTAGCCAAAGCTAACTTAGGGCATAATGAAATATGGATCTTGGCTCACTAGAAGTATTTAAAAGAAATAATTCTGAATTAATGGTGAGGGCTATTAATTTGAATAAAATAGTGGGAGGTATATTTTGAATGTGCCATTATCAAAAACATAACATTAAAATTTCTTCAAATTTACTTATTAATTTTGCATTTATGAATTGTAGATATTAATGGCAAACAACAACAATAGTAGACTTTCACTGCGATTAGTCCTTGAGAAGGAAAAACTAAATGGGATTAATTTCCTAGACTGGCATAGGAATTTGAGGATTGTCCTCAAGCAGGAGTGCAAACTCTATGTCCTGGATGGACCAATTCCTGCTGCACCAGCTACCACTGCACCACGTACAGAGCAGAATGCTTACAAGAAGCATCAGGATGATGCTCTAGATGTGGGCTGCCTTATGTTAGCAACCATGAACCCTGAGCTTCAGAAGCAACATGAGTTGATGGATGCTTATGACATGATTGAACATCTTAAGAAGTTGTTCGAGGGGCATGCTCGACAGGAGAGGTATGATACGAGCAAAGCATTGTATCATTGTAAGCAGGGTGAACATGATCCAGTTGGTCCACATGTTTTGAAGATGATTGGGTATATTGAGTACCTAGATAGGTTGGGCTTTCCACTAACTCAGGAAGCTCAAACTGATCTTGTTTTACAATCTCTGAACAATAGCTATTCTCAATTTGTCATGAATTACCTTATGAATGAGATTGAGAAACCACTTACTGAGTTGTTGAGCATGTTGAGAACTGCTGAAAACAACATGAAAAAGGCAGGACCCTTTCCCATGTTGATGGTGCAAAAGGGGAATGCCAAAAGAAATGGAAATGGAAAGGGCAAAAAGAAGAAGATGAGATCTAAATCTGTTGCCAAATCCAAATCCAATAAGGCTTTGAAGCCTAAAGGCGGGATAGCTAAAGAATGTAATTGTCACTTCTGTGGAAAGCCTGGACACTGGAAAAGGAATTGTCATGCTTACCTGGAAGATCTAAAGAAGAAGAAAGGAAGTGGGACTTCCGATTCAAGTATATATGTTATAGAAGTCAATTTATCTACTTCTACATCTTGGGTATTTGATATTGGATGTGGTTCTCACATTTGTGTAAATGTGCAGGAACTGCGAAGGAGTAGACCATTGGCTAAAGGCGAGGTGGACCTATGCGTTGGAAATGGAGCAAGAGTTACTGCATTAGCTGTAGGCACTTACCATTTGTCTTTGCCCACTGGGCTAGTAGTAGAACTTGAAGACTATTATTATGTGCCTGCTATAAGAAGGAATATTATTTATGTTTCTTGTTTGGACAAGAAGGGTTTTTCATTCATAATAAAAAACAACAGTTGTTCCTTTTATTTAAATGAAATGTGTTATGGAGTAGCACAATTGTTTAATGGTCTTTATGTTCTTGATTTACAAATGCCCATCTATAATATAAATACTAAACGGCTAAAATTGAAAGATTCTAATCCGACTTATCTCTGTCATTGTCGTTTAGGCCACCTCAGTAAGAAACACATATCCAAACTCCATAAAGATGGGTATTTGGACTCATTTGATTTTGAATCATATGATGTATACGAGTCTTGTTTGTTGGGAAAAATGACTAAAGCACCTTTCACTAGACACAGTGAATGGGCCAGCGATGTATTGGGCCTTATACATACTGATGTATGCGGACCCATGAGTTCGCAAGCTAGATCTGGATTTTATTACTTTATTACATTTACTGATGATTTCAGTAGATATGGATATGTGTATCTTATGAAACACAAATCTGAATCTTTTGAAAAGTTCAAAGAATTCAAAAATGAAGTACAAAACCAATTTGACAAAAGTATAAAAGCCATCCGATCAGATCGAGGTGGTGAATACTTGAGCCAGGAATTTGATAATCTTCTTAAAGAGTGCGGTATTATATCACAACTCACTCCACCAGGAACACCACAATGGAATGGTGTGTCTGAAAGGAGGAATCGTACCTTGTTAGACATGGTACGATCCATGATGAGTTATACAGATCTTCCGATAAGCTTCTGGGGTCACGCCCTAGAAACTACTGCTTTGATACTTAACCGTGTTCCTATAAAGACGGTTCAAAAGACACCATATGAGATGTGGACTGGGAAACGTCCTAGTATGTCTTTTATGAAGATTTGGGGATGCGAAGCATATGTAAAGCGTCTAGCTTCCGACAAGCTCGGACCTAAATCGGATAAGTATAATTTTGTGGGATACCCTAAAGAAACAAAGGGTATTATTTCTACAAACCTTCGGAGAACAAAGTGTTTGTTTCTCGCACTGGAGTTTTCCTAGAAAGAGAATTTTTCTTTAAAGAAAACAGTGGGAGGCATGTAGAACTCGAAGAAATTTGAGAACCACAAAATACCAATGAACCTGAGATGGAACATGAGCAGGAGCCACAAGTTGTTGTGGAAAC
This sequence comes from Centella asiatica, assembly GCA_014636745.2. NCBI lineage: Eukaryota > Viridiplantae > Streptophyta > Magnoliopsida > Apiales > Apiaceae > Centella > Centella asiatica. Next base: position 29,555,523 of record CM025781.1, read on the forward strand.
TGAACCTGCTCAAGTAACACAAGCTCCTCGTAGATCTAGTAGGACACGCCATGAGCCTGAAAGATATTATGGATATCTTATCACTCAAAGTGGCGAAATAATGCTCATAGATGATGATGAGCCTACTTCCTATCAAGAAGCTATGAACGGACCTCAGTCTGAGAAATGGCTTGAAGCCATGAAATCTGAGATGGACTCCATGTATGCCAACTAAGTATGGACTTTGGTTGACCCACCTGAAGGGCTAAAACCAATTGGGTGCAAGTGGGTTTTCAAGAAGAAAACTGACATGGATGGTAATGTACAAACCTAGAAAGGGCGATTGGTAGCAAAAGGTTTCAAACAAGTTCAAGGTGTTGACTATGATGAGAGTTTTTCTCCAGTAGCCATGGTTAAATCCATTAGGATCTTACTTGCTATTGCAGCTTTTCATGACTATGAAATCTGGCAGATGAATGTCAAAACAGCTTTCCTTAATGGAAATTTGCTTGAGGATGTGTATATGACACAACCCGAGGGTTTTGTCACTCCAAAGGATGCTAGAAAGGTATGTAAGCTACAAAGATCCATTTATGGATTAAAGCAAGCATCTCGGAGCTGGAATCTTCGTTTTGATGAAGCAATCAAAGAGTTTGGCTTTATCAAGAATGAAGATGAACCTTGTGTTTACAAAAGGTTTAGTGGGAGCCATATTGTATTCCTAGTATTATATGTCGATGACATATTACTTATTGGGAATGACATTCCTTCCTTACAATCAGTTAAGACATGGTTGGGAAAATGTTTCTCCATGAAACACTTGGGTGAAGCAACCTATATTCTAGGTATCAAGATCTATTGAGATAGATTGAGAAAGATGCTTGGCTTAAGTCAAAGTACATACATTGATAAAGTGTTGAAACGGTTCAGCATGCAAGATGCTAAGAGAGGTTACATACCCATGTCGCATGGAGTAACGCTCTCTAAAGCTCAATGTCCTAAATCACAAGATGATAAGGTGCGCATGAGTAAGATTCCTTATGATTCGGAAATTGGATCTATCATGTACGCAATGTTATGTACGCGTCTTGATGTTTCGTATGCTTTGAGCATGATGAGCAGATACCAGTTAAATCCAGGTGAAGGTCACTGGACAGCAGTCAAGAATATCCTAAAATACCTCAAAAGGACTAAGGATGCATTCTTGATATATGGAGGTGAAGAGGAACTGGCAGTAAAAGATTACACTGATGCTAGTTTCCAAACTGACAACGATGACTATAAGTCACAGTCAGGTTACGTGTTTTGCCTTAATGGTGGAGCTGTGAGCTGGAAGAGTTCAAAGCAAGAGACAGTTGCCGATTCTACAACAGAGGCTGAGTATATTGCTGCTTCCAATGCAGCAAAGGAGGCTGTATGGATAAAGAAGTTCATTACTAAACTTGGTGTTGTTCCTTCTATTGTTGATCCAGTAGACCTCTACTGTGATAACAATGGTGCCATTGCACAATCGAAGGAACCTAGATCTCACCAACGATCCAAGCATATACTAAGGCGTTTTCATCTCATTCGAGAAATTATTGAGAGAGGTGATGTACATATTTGAAGAATACCGACAGAAGAAAATGTTGCAGACCCACTGACCAAGGCTTTGTCGCAGCAGAAGCACGAAGGTCACACTATTGCTATTGGTATTAGATACATGAGTGATTGGCTCTAGTGCAAGTGGGAGTTTGTTAGAGTGTATGACCTAGTGACCAATTATGTAATGATTGTGACACTATATTTATGATATGTTTTGGTTAAATGATAATTTCTTTTATTATGTTTTATTTACTGCGTTATATAAATGTTAACATAATAAATGTCCTTAGAAGAATGATACTAATTATATGGATTCAAGTATGTGACTTGAATATGAGATCATATAAGTATGTAATGTATCATTATTCTTAAATGTCCCTAGTCGAGTATCATTGTCAGTGGGACAACAATAATACATTAAGATTAGTATGTGGATTAACTGATAACCATATCTCATTGGTCATAAATATATACAAGATATATTAAGTTGATACATAGGTACATGTTAGAGAACATTGTACTGGACAGACCCACCATGAGAATTCTACATGGAGTGTTATGCTATGTGTCATAAGTAATTCTCATAGTGACAATGATGTAATGGTCCTTCGACCTGAGGTCATGACATTTCTACATAAGGAGTTATGCGTTTTGAAATTTCAAGACTATTTGCGTCGGGTCGTCTAAAGCATCGACGCAAATACATATACATATATTTTTATGTTTTATTTTTATCATGTAGGGATTATTTGCGTTGGTCCTTACCCCGACTGACGCAAATAACCTCTACTTTATATATAGAAGTCAGTTTATAACTTTGCACAAGGCGTGCCCACACCTTGCTGCAATTTCAAATTTCACAAATAACGAATTTTAACACTAAAATTTCAGCTTGTTATATTTCACAAGGCGTGCCCACACCTCATAGATGCGGGTATTATTAAGAAAAAAAAAGTTTCTTTCTTATTTAAAAAAAAAATATATTATTTAAGTGTGGTGGATGATTTTGGTCATTTACTTATTTTTTTTATACTTTACATTTGTTACTTAGTTTGTGTTTCTTTCTTATTTAAAAGAAACATAAAAAATAAATAAATATGAAAAAAATACATATATTTTTATTTTTTACTTTTTATCATGCAGGGATTATTTGCGTCGGTCCTTCCCCCAACCGACGCAAATAACGTCTACTTTAAATTTAATTTTTTTTCCTATTACACTATTTGCATCAGGCCTTTTCTTCAACCGACGCAAAAACTTAGACGCATTATTAGACTATTTGCGTCAGGTTTGTTAAAGCACCGACGCAATTGTATATACATATATTTTTATTTTTTACTTTTTATCATGCGGGGATTATTTGCGTCTGTCCTTTTTCCGACCGACGCAAATAACCTTTACTTTCAATTTAAATTTTGACTATTTGCGTCGTGTCTTTTTTCCTGACCGATGCAAATAATATCTTTTGCGTCATATCTTTTAAAGCAACGACACAATTTAATTTAAGATTTTTTTTTCCTATTAACAAACCACTACGCTATATAATTTACTTCACAAATCAATCAGTTACAGATATTGAAATATTAAAACAAATTAAAATTTACAATAATTTGCTCATCGATATTATTTGCATATTTGTAATTACAACTTCTTTAATGTACAAATTTGAAACTGAAACACTGGTTACTTAGTTTCCATAATCAATCCATAACCCTTCACCGTGGTCATTACGTACGTAGTTTGTTTCTACATAATCGTCGCCATACGGGGTAGGTAGACCCATAGAGAAAGGAGGATTCTCATCAAATTGGTTATACTCGTCTTCATCAACAACATCATCAATACCAAGAATATTTCTCTTGCCTTGAACAACAATTGAACACTTAGGATCGGCGGGGTCTTGGATATAAAATACTTGTTTTACTTGCGTTGCGAGTACAAATGGGTCCTCCACATGACCCCACTGAGAAAAATCTAGCAAAGTAAATCCTAAGTCATCCTTTCTAACACCACGTCGTATATCAATCCAATTACAACGAAAGAGACCAACCTTGAAATCTTGGTACTCAAGCTCCCAAATATCTTCAATCACCCCATAGTATGAGTTTTTCACATCTTTCAATCCTGAAGATTTGCCTCTACAAAATTCTGTTGATGAAGCTTCCACGGTAACTCCACTATTTTGCATAGTGCTCTTTTCATCTTGACGCTGGGTGTAAAATGTATATCCATTAACATCATAACCTTCATAAGATCTCACAAGCGTATTGGGGCCATATGCTAACCATTTTATCGTATTAGAAACGACATTTGGTGTATCTGACAACTGGCACATTACACAGTCTTTAAACCATCCAACAAATGAGCGATTATGTTCAATTGTGATACAAATGCCACTTTTTGAAGGATTCTGCCTCCTAATCAAATTTACATGACAATCTAAGTAAGGATGAACTTCAGTTATGTGTTGCAGGACATAGAGATGCGCTCTATCACGCAGTTCACACCCAAGAGAGATCCATTTGGATCCCAATGTACCCACACCGTGAAGTTTTCCCTCGTGACGAGATTTGGGAATTCCAATTAGATTGACAGCTGCTAAATACTAAGTGCAAAATTCAACAGCCTCCTCAATTGAATATCCTTCAACTATATTAGCTTCCGGCCGATATCAATTTCTCACATATCCTTTCAAGATACCCATGAATCTCTCAAAAGGATACATATACCGCAAATATACCGGGCCACATAACTTAATCTCTCTAACCAAATGAATAACTAAATGTACCATAATGTCAAAAAATGAAGGTGAAAAATACATTTCAAACTGACATAGTGTGACAACAATATCAGCTTGTAATTTATCCAACGTGATAGGTTCAATCACCTTGCTGCAGATGGCATTGAAGAAAAAATAAAGTTTCATAACAACAAGTCTTGCCTGATTTGACAATATCCCTCGAATTGCAATTGGTAATAGCTGTTGCATTAACACATGACAATCGTGTAACTTCATACCCAACAATTTCAAATCCTTCATCGACACAAAAACTTTTGATGTTTGAAGAATATCCATATGGAACCTTCACACCAAACAAATACTTACAAAAATCTATTTTCTCTTTTTTACACAAAGTATAACAAGCTGGAGGTAGATATGTACGCTTTTTCGATTCTTGCGATGCTAACTCTAGTCGTATACCCATTTCTTTCATATCTTTTCTGACTTGGATCCTGTCCTTTGTCTTTCCCGGTATATTCAACAATGTCCCAACAATACTATCACAAACATTTTTCTCAATATGCATAAAATCAAGACAATATCTAACTTGTATATGTTCTCAATACGGGAGATCCCAAAATATGGATATCTTCTCCCAAAGATTTTTCTTCTTAGGAGGTTGATACAACTTTCCAAATACCACATCAATAGCCTTAACCCACTCAAAGACTTCTTTCCCAGTTAAAGGCAAATAGGCTTCTCGAGTCTCGATATGTCCATCAAAAGCCTTTTTCATCTTACGATAAGGGTGATCACAGGGAAGAAATGTTTAGTGACTCATAAACACATTTTTCTTGCAATTATTTAGACGGTGGTTAATAGTAGCATCTTCACAAATTGGACATGTTTTAGCTCCTTTGACAGTGTACCCTGACAAGTTTCCATAAGCAGGAAAGTCATTTATGGTGCAAAATAATATCGCACGTAATGTGAAATTCATTTGAGTATTTGCATCGAATACTGTCACACCTTCATCCCACAAAAGTTTTAAATCTTCAACAAGTGGCTGAAGATAAACATCTATGTTATTTTCAGGTTGTTTAGGCCCTGAGATTAACAAGGACAACATAATATACTTGCGCTTCATACACAACCACGGAGGTAAATTATAAATCACCAAAAGAACTGGTCAAGTGCTATGTTGACAGCTTAGAGTGCCATAAGTATTCATCCCATCCGTACAAAGTCCATGCCGTAGATTCCTAACTTCTCCACCAAATTCAGGAAACTTTCCATCAATTATTCTCTATTATGGAGAGTCACTCGGGTGTCTAAGCATCCCATTTGATTTCCTACTTTTCGCATGCCACCTCAAATGTTTTACATCTTTTGCATTTGCAAATAGGCATTTAAATCGTTGCACTATGGGTAAATACCAAACCGTCTTGGTAGGAGCCCTTTTTTTATCATCCTTAAAAGAATCATTACCCTCCCGCTTGTACCGAGATGCTCCACACTTAGGACATGTGTGTAAATGTTCATTCTCATTTCGAAACAACACACAGTCATTTGGACATGCATCTATCTTCTTCACGTCCATACCTATAGGACACAACATCTTCTTTGCCTCGTACGTGGAAGTGGGAAGCTCGTTATTCACCATAAGTATTTCTCGTAAAAGTTTTAACAATTCTGTAAAACTCTTGTCACTCCATCCATTCTTTACTTTCAACTTGCACAACTTCAAAGTTGTTGACAACCTTGTCAACTCATCGCTGCACCCGGGATACAAAAGTTTCTTAGAATCGCGGACCAAGCTCTCAAATATATCCGGTTGTGGCATCATATGGTCTTGCAGATCTTGTATAATATCTTCCACCCTATCAATGTCCACACATCATCTTCGTCATTATCGACCGATTTATTATACTTGGTTACATAATTCAACCTTGAGCTACCAGTCATATCAGAGTTTATTCCCTCACCATGCCAAATCCACTTCGTATAACCCTTCTTAAAACCCCGACGAAATAAATGTTCACGCACTATCTCCGCGCTAGAATTTTTTTTCAAATTACCATAAAGGCGGCACGGGCACACAATCATGTCTTCTTTTCCCTGTTCCTTTTTGCTTTTTTGGTGTTCAACCACACATGTAATAAACTTGTTTACCCCTCTGACATATGCGTCATCGGCACGCAATATATTGTACATCCATGTTTGACGATCCATGTATAACTAAGTAAGCACAACGATTGTACAGATAAAATCAGATGCGGACACATAATAGTTCGAGCATATATTCTGATATTTTAAATAAGCCTGTAATAAATATATTATTTTAATTAACAATGACTTACAGTACAAAGCAGTTGCCGGGCCGGACGGAAGAAAGAAACCTGCAAAACTCAGCCAAGCAACGTAGCAAACGTTATAACCTATGTACTTTCTTTTGGAAAAAGAGAGTTCAGAATATTGGGCCAAAGTAAAAAAGGCACTAAGAGAAGCTTCCTCTCAGAAAGAATATAATATGACACTAGAGTTCGAGAATAGAGAAGATTTAGCGTCAGTCTGTTATCAGAAGCGATGCAAATTCTCCAAACCATTCACGTCGGTTCTTTAAAACAAGCATCACAAATTCTTTTTTAATTTATTTTTTAATTATTTATACATATTTTGCGTCGGTTCTTTAAAACAACCAACGCAAATAATCAAAACTACTTGCGTCGGTGTTTTATACTAATCGACGCAAATGTTGAACTAATTTATTTTTTAAATATTTTCATTGAATTTGCGTCGTTCTTTTAAAAGAACCGACGCAAATAGTTTTTCTTTTATTTACGACAATACCACCGCGTTACTATATGCGATAGTTCTATTAAACAACCGACGCAAATAAGGCAACGCATAAGACAATTTTTATACTAATGCGTGGACAAAAATCTGAAAGTGTATGAATCAATGTAAAATCCTAATTAGAACGGGTCTATATTGAGTTCAATAACCTGGTCGCAAGGATATGCATATATATATCTTTCTGGAGGTAACAAACTAGGTATTTCAAAATTGACACCTAGGGTGTTATCTTTCAAGCAAAACCTTATATACACCCGTATTTTTCTCTCAATTTTTATTTCTTTAATTAATTAGTATTCTTGTCTACTAGATTAACATATACATAAGTACATCTTCAAATGGTAGTTACCTTAATGACTTAAAGATTGCGTCCTACTCGAAAAATATGTAATGACTACTCGTAAAAGTTGTTATGCATGGTGGTTGTTAATTTGGCCGCCATATATGTTGGTCATATGTTCCTATAGTTTGTGTTGTGATGATTATTTGTAAAAACTCGTTCTTTGAGTTGTGAAAGAATCTCAAAATTACTTGCATGGGCTTTATCTCATGTTAAATAATTATTTATTTCTATGCCCTCGCCTGTTTTTTCTCTTTGTTCACTAGCTTTCAGCCATTATACATCTTTGTGTTTGTATGCACTTCAGTACTTTACCATGTCCATCAAAACAGAAAGATAACACAAAGTTTAGTCTAAATATATGTGTGACTAGATGTGGTTGTAATCAAGTTTAGCCTATGCAATACACTTATCATATTTTTTTAGATTATACATTTGATTTTATAAAGGTAGTTCATTTTCTCTTATATTCACATTTTTGGGAATATATAATACTGTACAAACAATAAGATTTTTTTTTATTTCACAAAGGCAAAAGAAATTATATTACTTAAAAATATAACATTAAGTTTCTCTCTCTATCACCTACTTCAACTATAAGAAACAACACCTATCTGGACGGGACAAATGTCGACGGCCAACTGCTGTTGAGCATGTAAAAAATCTCGACGACCAAGTCTTCGCTCGTATTGCCGTCATGAATAAATGCTTGACTTGGCGAAGGTCAACACATATGTGGCGCGAGAATTATTCTCGACAGCAAAGTCGTCGATACCTATATAGAACCGTCGAGTTTAGTATTTGTTTTTGCTGCAGGCTTTTAAAATTCATAAAAATTAATTTTAAATTAAAATAATAATACTATAAATATATTCTCGATGGGCTGGTTGTTGAGAAAATTCCAGTGCCACTTCAATATTATGGGTGGGAATTAATTTTATTTAAATTAAAAAAGTAAAAATTAATTTCCATCCTAACCTAATCCAAACGGCCTGATGAACAAATCGAGACGAGCACGTTGTCGATATTAGGATTTTGGAATTTTAGACATACTAAATTAGAAATTAATTAATATTAAAAGGATATATAATCTCGACGGCATGAAGTGTAATCGTGATGGCGTTGTCGTCGAGAAAAAGCTGAAACCTATTTTACAGTTCACGAGTTCTTCTTCGCCCCACTTTTACTCTCAAGCTAAAATCTCTTCTCTCTCGACGATTCTTCGACAAATTGACGATCAACGGCGTCAATAGAGGTTAGATTGTTCAATTTTTTGGGTGTATTCTGTGTACTGTTATTTACGAGGAGGGGTGGGCGTTCAGAAGGGGGTGGTGCAGTGGTGTTGTGTGTGGTGGTGGGTCGGGGTTGGGGAAAGGATGGGGGTAGGGGGTTTGGAGCAATTGTGACAGCCCCGATTACCCTTTATCGAATCAGGGCTCAGTCAAAAAAAGGAAAAGATAACAACGCCTCCATTCATAGTATAAATACTGATAAAAGAAAATAGTGACGAGTTATTACAACTCAAACTATTACATTTTCAGCGGAAACTAATGTATTTCAAAATTAAAGTCCATAACATTTCAACTTCAAAATGTCTTCCTTCCTTCCTTAACGGCAAACTCAGTAGCCAATCATCTTTGTTTTTCCCTTGTCATAGGGTTCAGCCTTTGTACCATACCCTACAAGATATTAAGTTTAACAAGAATGAGTCATCTATGCTCATCAAGTACATAAACAAAATAGAGGAATAAATCTGGAATATTTATGGAGATTCAATAATGTTTGTGAGGCTCAGTGAGACAATACCAATTGTGAGAACCCAAAAATTTTAAATGTATTTTATGATAAGAAATAATTTTATTTTGTGTTATTATATTTTTGCATGGAGGTTAGCCTTTTTAAATATAAATAATGAATTCTTATCTACAATGAAAATTTTTATGATGATGTGATATCCATGATGATGAGGTTAAGTTCCTTAAAAAGGTATCAAAAAGGGGATTAGCAAATCGCATATAAGATTATATTGATCAGCATGGAGGAAGAGGAGAGGGTTACGTAGGAGTTGTGATTACGTGTTTGATTAGAAACTGTTTAGGTGGCTAAGTTTTCATGCATGTAGGACATCGCTGTTTGCTGTCAAGAAGTCATGATGAACAGCCGCTTTACCGTCCAAATTAACCAATCATGTTATCCTAAAGCTTAACCTTAGCTTACTGCCTTTGAACTCAATAAATACCTCATTCGAGATGAAATTTTAACTCTTTTACCAAAATTTCTCTTTCAGAGTTTCGTTTAAACTTATCATCTCCATAAATTTCCAAGTTTTTCTTTCGAAAAATTATTTTCAGACCAGCTTTGATTTCACCCTTAAGAACAAAGAGGTAAGAACCTGGAATCCTACTCAGTTTCTTTCGTGCATAGCATCAAAGATTTATGCTAAGTTCTTATTCTTTTGCATTCTCATAAGTCATCATAAGTTGAGTTTGAGCATGATAGGTCTTCCATAGTAGCAGAAGAAAGCTGCAATGTTAATCTCTAATGAGATGCTGTTAATCTCTGATGAGATATTTTTAGTCTTTGACGAGATAATTCTTAGTCTCTGACGAGATAATTCTTAGTCTCTGACGAGATAATTCTTAGTCTCTGATGAGATAATTTTAGTCTCTAATGAGATATTCTTAGTCTCTGATGAGATGTTGTTAGTCTCTGATGAGATATTCTTAGTCTCTGATGCTTTAAAAAACTTAGTCTCCGATGAGCAATGTTAGTCTCTGATGATGACGTCACCCTTAGTCTCCGACAGGCTAAAGTTTAGTCCCCGATGACGTCATTAGTCTCCGACGGGTTATTTAGTCTCTGATGATATCAGCTTTAGTCTCTGATAGGCTAAAGTTTAGTCCCTGATGACGTCATTAGAGTCTGGTAAGCTATTTAGTTTCCGATGACGTCAGCCTTAGTCTCCGATAGGGTTAAGATGACGTCATCAGTCCCTGATGAGTTATTAGTCTCTGGTGACGTCATTCCTTAGTCTCCGATGGGCTAAGTTCAGTCCTTGATGACATCATCCATAGTCTCCGATAGAGAAATTTCCCAGTCTCTGATGAAGAAAATTTCGTAGTCTCTGATGAAGGAAATTCCGTAGTCTCTGATGAAGGAAATT
>CM025781.1:29590121-29651591 GCA_014636745.2 Centella asiatica
TATATATATATATATATATATATATATATATATATATATATATATATGTTCAGGGATGGGGCTGAGGGGGGTGTGTGAGGTGGGAGTGGGGTGGGGTGTCTAGTTAATAATAATTTTTCGAAGTAGTAAGTAAAACAAAATTAAGTTTTGAACAATATATACGTACATAGACAGTATGCATATTGGGCGACATTATGCACATGAAGCTGAAGTAAAATTGGTTGTATAACAGTTTTAAGAAGTGACACCTATTTTTCTATAACATTTTTGGAGGACTTTCTTATCGATGAGTTTTCAAATTAGTATCTTAATGTCTTAAATTCTGAAAAATAATCTATTATTTGTAATTCATAAATAAACGGTTGATATTTTGAGACATTAGTTATTTGTGGTGTAGTGGGGTGAGGGCGATGAATTTTAAAAAAAAACCATGTAAACAAATATATACTATTTGTATTTTAGAAAGAAATAATAGATATTTAGGTATGAAGTTGAATGAGAAAGTAAAGTAATAAAATAATATGTTAGAAATAATAATTAAAAGTATGAATATAGACAATAAATACATCGAGAAAATAAATATATATAATCAAATTGGTAAATATAGATATACACATATAATAGATATGGTAAGGGCATAAGTATATCCAGACAGTTGTTAAAAGAGTCTTAGGTAAGGTAGTATAAATATAATATATTTTGAAAAAGTGGTTATTTGTCCACAAACACGTGAGTGAATTTCTTTGTCTACGTACACAATTTCAAGTTGATACATTAATACCCTAAACTCTAAAATCAATATTAGACCTATAATGTACAATATATTAGTATAAATATAATATATTTTGAAAAAGTCAATATTAATACCCTCATCTTCAATTTTTTATGTGTTATATTAGTGTTTTTTTTTTTTCAGATATTGTCCCCCAAATTTATATGCACGATTATAAGCGCTCTTTTGATCAAATATATAAATATATAACTTTATTTTAAAATCAAATTGTCTTACCTAACTAAATACTTTTTTAGTCTTTTTAATTCTTAAATTTTAATGTTTTTTCTAATCTAAGTTAAGTTTATAATAAAGTTATTGTTTTTATATGTTTCTATTAAGTTCCAAAGAAAAATACTATAACGAAAACTGAATATTGTTTTTTCAAAATTTTAAAACTTGCTTATAAAATTAGTAATTTATAAAAAGATTTTGCTTTTATTTTTGAAAAGAATTAACAGCGAAATTTTAGCAAATCACTTGTTAGTAAAAACAGAATAGCTTATAGTAACAATAATGGTAAAGTTCTTGCTAAAAAATTTAGTAAGGACTAAGCAAATCAAGAGTAGAAAAATAAGCAGAATAAATAAACAATAGTAATGAAAAAAGAAAGTAAGGAGATTTTTATAGGGTTCAATCAAGTTTACGTCACTTTTCTTCTCTTTTAATTAAGAAACAATCCACTAAGAAACACACAGATACAAGAAACATAAAATTCTTGTTTACACTCGGTCACTTAAACCTTACTTAGTCACACAAACAAAATAGAGAAGAATAAAATTGTGTTTGCTATCTCTAAATAGTGAGCTCCTTATTGAGCAAATAAGATATCGCTTGTTCAAGATTTTGAAGTGTTTTTTGCTAATGTATTTAGAGCAACAAATGTCAGAGCACTTCTTGGTAGTTTACTTGTTATAAATGAAAATTATGACTCCTATTTATACTCCTTCAAAAATCTATCAATTGAAAATTTAAAAATAGATCCGTTGGAATTTTGTACTTTTCGATTGTTCTCCAGTTAGTCAATAAAGTATCCGTTATTTTGTCGTGTTGTACTCTTTGAAAAACCTTTTAGAAGTTAATTGAGCAAGACAAATAGTAAGGTCTTCTTCTAACATTCTGCTTGAATCTTAGTGAAAAATCTTACTATTTAGGACGTTTCTTATTTTTATTCTAAGCAAATCTGTCTTTAAAATTTTTTGTATTTACACCATCCTTCCTAATCGATGAGTAAAGTCTCATCTTGTGATCAAAATTTTTACTTAACTAAAACTCTATATATATATACTTAACAAGTTTGATATTTTTCTAAATTCTTTTATATTGATTAAGCAAAGATTATATTACATTAACAATTTTTATCAAAGTAAATTTAATTAATTTTTATAAGTAAGACTAATATAAGTAAGAGTGCATTAACAATTTCAATGACATCTTTTTTCAAATAAAATAATATTATTTATTAATTCTCTTAATCTAAAACTTCTGGCCTTGGAGACATTACAACCATGTGACTTGAAGAAATTGGAAGTTGTCCAGGAAATGGATTTCGTTCACGTGGGCTCATGGCAAGATTTGAGTGTGCATAAAAGTTGTTTACATTAAGATACTAGTTTTAAGCTTTAATTTATTTTATTGTATTTTAATTTTTTTTGTTGAAAGGTTGGAGATTCTAAAATTACAAGTGAAGTACAAAAATAAATTAATGATGAATTATATATAAAATTTTGATTGCGTTCAAATGTATATGATCTATTTTGAATGACGAGTATAAAAATAAACATAATTTTAAAAAAATAATAAGGATAAATCTTAATTACGCATAAATCATCTAACAAATAATATAAAAATTATTTTATTTTTATATCATTTAATTTTATTGAACCAAATAAGAGATACCAGATAGATATGATTTGAAAGTAAAGTATAATAAAAAACAAAGTATTCTTTCTGACTCTAGGACTACGTCATAGGTTTTCTTTTTCCACATTTTAGATGGGTATTAAAATATTTAAATTTTATATTCATTATGTGCATATCTTGGGTAGATAGACTAGGAGCTTAACGTCGTCGTTTCGTACCTGATGGACAGACGGTGTCGGGTTGTGGACTTTGGAATCGGTATAGCCCAACGCATTTGGGTATTTGTCACCCCATCAATATAGCAGGTGCGGCGTCGGTTGTCGTTGAAATTCACCGGCGCGGCGGCTGCCTATATTTCCGGTGAGCTCACCAAGTCTACTTGCTTTCAATTACGGAATACGATATAGTTATTCAGTACTCGACATTTTTGGTTTTAGAACCCTAGCAGTTGCCAAAAAAAACTAAAAACTTGGCTAAATTTTATGCAAGATATAGTTTTATCGAGGAATTCTATATGTGATTTTGTTTGTTATAGATTTTCTACTCCAGAACCAGCTCGACAATCGAAGAATTTGATCATTTTGCAGTGAAGAGCAGAAGATAATCAGTGGTGAAAAATAGTACAAGGAATGGAATCGGAAGGTTCGAAAGTAATTACTCCGGAAGACGTGTTGGAGTCGTTGATGAACGATGGTACAATTGATGCTATCAGATTGAAGATCATCACTCAGCTAAAAGCCAATGTAAATTCCTCACTATAAACCCTGCTACAATTATTGATCTTATAATTATTTTAATTTTATGTATTTAATTTTGTTAAAAACTCTGTTGTGTAAATAATGTAATTTTTTTGAATTGATGCCGCGGAAGCAGAGTTAGCTGAAAGGAGTACTAATTTGCATAAATACACAGTTTCTGTGTTATTTCATTGGTATATGTCTTAATTGTGCTTTATTTTAGGGGTAGAGGTACATTATCATGTTGGGTTTTGAAATAATTTGGAAATGAAGTAAAACTCATACATCATTTGTAGAAGTAGTTATTACAAAAAGGAAATAATATGTGAGATTCATCAATATCTAGATGGCGCTGGGGGCTTGGGGTTTACCTCCCTGTGTTTTTAATAGTTGAATTTGTATCCTTTTCCAATCTTCCTTTGATATAGCTTTATAATTATCTTATTACTTTTTTGAAATATATTCAGAATGCTTCTGTTTGTTTTTGGGATTATTAGGTCTAATCCCAAAAACAGGTCTCTAAAGGAAAGCAACAGGTTTGGATTCAATTCACGATCGCTCGGCTAAAAGCCCGATCCGTGCTTGACACGAAAGATAAAGAATCTAAACCATGGACAGAATTTGAAGTTCGATTTATTTCTCAAATGTCTTCAAATTTCTATTTATCTATTCATATTCTGGTTATGTTTACTTGAAAACATAAAGTTTTCCAGGCTATTAGAATCGTGGTCTGCTTCATTTCTAAACAAGCAATGCACCAGCTTGTTTCACTTTTCATAAATTATACGAGTCAAATATGAGAAAGTCGTTACTTGGCTCAAATTACCTCATTTACACCCCTATATATGAACTATAAAACAATGAAACCTATATGGGAGTAATCGAAAGCTTATAATTTCTTATATAGAGTTACTTGAGACTTATTTTGTCTTTCTCATGCAATTACCATTCTAGCTAGTAGGCCATCTCAGTCTCCAGGTACGTGGTTTCGAAAGCAGAGTCTTATCTCTTATGGTAGGCTACTGAAGTTCATTTGAGGTTATTTTTGTTATTCTAGTAGAGGTATGATGCTATAAACCTCGTCGTAGATATACCCTCTGGCCAAATCGTAAAGCGTCAGTTCGGCTATAGCTCTCTTCAAATCACAATTACAGTTGTCTAACTCGTTCAAGTCACATTTCTAGGAAGCTATCTTACTTTGGTCTTTTAGGTGGTGAATGGAATTAACCATTATGCTCTGTAGAATGTACAGTGAAATGAACAGATAGCTTATTTAAGGGAAAAAGAAAGAACAAAAGAACTGACAAATGTGAGTAGATAATTAGTCTGTTAACTATCCATTTTCTGCTAGGTATAATTATTTTACTCTCTTCTCTGTTGAATTCTGATTCCAACTGAATCATTATTAATTTTCAGATTTTATGAAACTGAAATGTACATATTTCTTTCTTTTTTAAATCATTCTTTCAACAGTATTTCTTTTTCATTTAGGAAGAGCTGAAGAAAACCACCATAAAAATGGTAGAGCAGAGTAAGGTTCTTAACACTCCTGGGGCAGAGAAACAAACAAAAAGAGAGCTATTTGATGCTCTTCGGCAGGAACTAGAGTAAGTATTGGTCTTTCACGCTGTACATATGCATCAATCGTATTTTCTTTATGTATCTTAAGGTGCTCAGACTCTTGTTAATCTCAAAGCAGATCAGATTTCTTTTTAAATGAATAAGTTTATATTTTTATGTAGAAGAGAATAATCATACCTTGACTATGATGTATTAATTCCCACTTCTAGTTTGCTTTGTCCATTAATCGGTTGACACGAATCTGATACTGCATCTTGTACCTAATGACTTTGGGGCATTAAAATAAAGAAATGTATTGTTATTAGTTTTTAGGCTTTGTTTCACTGTTTGTTTGTTTTGAGTTTTTCATTTCTTGCTAATATTTTACAGAACTTCTGTGCTTGAAAAAGCTTCTAAATCTGTTTGGGAGCTGATTGTGGACCAAAATGGGTTAGGAAAGGATATAAGTGAAACAGTAGAAAAGGTATTCTGTCGATTGAGTGGTCAGGAACCTCCATTATTTCCTCAAAATGTAGAATCCCAATCAGAGAAAGATAAAGAGAAAGCGACGGAGAAAGAAAGAGAGGAAGACAAAGAAAAAGAGGAAAACAAAGAAAAAGAGAAGGAGAACTCAGAGACTGCAGTAAAGAAGAGAAAATTTATTGATATCAAAAAAGAAGGGGGCGATGGAGCATGTGGATCTGAAAATTCCCTTGGAATGTCCTAGATTGATAGATATCTCATGAGTCGAGATTGAATATGTTTTCAAGCTAGCGATTTTCTTCATGTACTTCCTGTATCATCCTAAAAGGTGCGCTACAAATTTTGTCAGCTTTGATGACTTATTTTCCGTAGTTTATGAAGATGAAATATATTTTCCATCATGATGCTGCTTCAAATGGTTGCTCGATAGTATAGTTAAATAAATTATGAACTATTTATTGCACCACGTAAAGTAAGAGTTATTGTAAAGTGCACATCTTTGGTGTCGGTATTAATGCCTTTAACCCGACCTAGTTGGAGTCGGCGAGTTGTTGATTTATTGCTTTTCCTCATGTGATTCGTACATTTTAGCTGTAGATATTTTAGGTAGTTGTCCATGACCTTTTAGCCAATGTATCCTAACTGAATCATTTTGATATCAGATTTTAATGGCATTCGATTAGAAGCTCTAAATTTGCATTTTGGCAATTTAGGAGTTCCATACGTTGCTTTACTTCAATCAAATGTAGAATTGTATGTATTTAGGGGAACTGAATATATACATCTCAGACTACATTTTCTATCAACATCATCACCAACCATA
The DNA here is from genome assembly GCA_014636745.2 of Centella asiatica. Lineage (NCBI taxonomy): Eukaryota > Viridiplantae > Streptophyta > Magnoliopsida > Apiales > Apiaceae > Centella > Centella asiatica. The sequence goes on from CM025781.1 coordinate 29,596,360, forward strand.
TCCAATATTCATTAAAAACATACATAATGCAAAACAAAAACATAAATCCATGCCCTTATTATATATAGTTCGATAATAGATCACAATTACTTGAAAGATGCCCCGCAACCACTGCCCCCTCCGCCGCCACACTTGAAAGTCACTTTTACTGGCTCCTCCTTCAATGCTTTAACATCCTCCACTTTCACCTCGCTCTTAATGAGGCAAGGTGCAACTGCAGTGATGGCCTTATGCTCAACTTCTTTCTTGACTGCTTCCATCTTCACATTTTCTTCTTTCTTCGGTTCTTTTGTCGACCGCGCAGCAGTCACAGTTGGAGTTGAAACACACCTACTTCCACAGCAGCTCTTCCTCTCCATTTCTTAATTTTTCTCTTAAAGTTTCTTTCAAAGAATTCATTAAAACAAGACTGCTAATGAAAGGATTAGGAAGATGGCTATTTATAATAGTGTCTTGGTGGCTGGTAATCTTCCTTGTTTTTCCTTGGGCTGGGGTGGGGTTGTTGGGTGGGTGGGTGGGGTGGGGTATAAATGGCCTTCGATATTCTACTTCTGTTAATCAATTACAATATATGCTTATTAGATTAGTTAACAATTTATGATTGACCCATTGGATTCTGAATCAGTGCGTGTATATATCTTATAATTAGGACCCAAAAGAGGTGTTGCATGAATGTATTTGGAGGTCCTAGAGTCAACTCCATGAATAATTGTCAAATAATATATTTTTTTTTCAATATTAAAAAAATAAAAACATTATTTGAGAAACAATCAAAATATATACTCTGTATTTACAAAACTAGCAAATAGTAAACGAGAAGATAAAATGAACATTAATGAAAAATTCGAGAGATTTTGATAGTTAAAACTAAATCAAAAAAGAATAGAGGTCTAGGATATATTTATATTTTATTCGATTTTAGATCGTAGATGAACGTACATTGCTACAACCATATGTCCATATCTAATCATTTTGTCTTCTGGCTTTCATAATTTTCTCCTTATTTACTTGAAGTGGATAACATACATCACACTATTGGATGAACATTTGAATTCTCTCATAAAAATTACTCTTTCATAGGTAGATTTCTTGCAAATGTTTTTTTGGGTGGAAAATCTTTAACCTATTTTCTGGGTCAATTTCTCAAACTATTTTATATTCCCATTTCACTAAAAATATGTTACACAAACTCATCCACCAATATTTTTATAGAGATACGGTTTGCTTCATTTGAGAAATTTTATGAGTAAAATTCAGTGTTTATTTATTGAGAACAAAATAAATAAATGACTGTTTTCAGTTGTATTCACTTACTTATATACGAGACTATTTTCTCTTTCCATCCCGTTAATTTCTATGATCGCCGATATAAACAATTATTGAAATCTTGCATGTGTCCTCTTATTATATATTTATTTATTTTTAATTGTTGATAAAATTAATACCATAATCTAATTTAATAATAAAAACGGATTCAAAATGTTTCAGTACTAGCAATATTTTAAGTTCCTTTCCCTGATCAACCACGAGAGGTGACACAAATGTTGTTAGCAATGATAACTTAAATATACTCAATCGTTTATGAAGTTGAAATATATTTTCAATGATGACGTCAGGGCTTTTATTGCACTACGTAGCTAATTGTTTCTATCTGTACTTAATAAACTTGCATAGTGGATAATAGATATCGGTCATAAATGTTCCCATGATATTTGATCAGTTGGATATAATGAATATACTTACTCCGTTGTCTTTTACATATTGTTTTAAGAAAAAATACATTTATTAATAAGTGTATTAATTTTATGTTAATTAATTAAAAAAATATGTAAAAGATTAATATTATCCTTTGAAAGTTTATTGAACACAATGAAAGTCAAAAAAAAATTAATACTAATTGAAAGAGTAATATAGAAATTTAAATCATTAACGATTTATTGGAACTTAAAGTAACATGTAAAAGATACTATATTTTTCTCTCTAAAAAGAGATGTAAATATGAATGGAGGGAGTAGATCAAGCCAACCCTATTAAATTTGCAATCCAAGTATTCCCTCGTCCTATTAAATAAGTTATTTTGGAGGTTTTTTTTTTCTTTATCCAATTATATAAGTCATTTACATTTTCTTAGAAACAATTTCAAGATTCTTTTACTAAGATACCATCAACAATATTTAATAAAAGTTAGTCATTTAATATAGAGAAAAAAGGCATAATTTTGTACATTAAAACAATATATAATTATTTTTTATATTACATACAAATTTAACATATCAATCAGTAATTTTATAATATTTGTACGGTGTCAAAAATGGCCTATTTAAGTTATGAAATGAAGGGAGTTTGGCACTAACACTTTAAACATATCTAGTTCATCGCTAGGGTTATAATTTGCGTAAATAAAGAAGAGTACTTTCTTCTTTCTTAAATAAATAAAAAAACCATTATAACACCTTTTAATTAATTTCATCATTTGTGTCCATTTACCATGTGTATCAATTTAACTCATCCCCTTTATTCATAATTTAAATTTTAGAGATTTTATATTTTTTTATGTAAATTACATAGTCAAAACTAATATTCTTATAATTTAAGTAGAAACAAACAGAGTCGTAATCCAATATTAGACCATGAGCTACTTGACCTTAACTTTCACGGGCTCCTCCTTCCCAGCAGTGCTAGCCTCTTTCACCTCACTCTTCACAGCCTTCATGATTGGAGTTGCAATTGGAGTGAAGCCCCCATGTTCACCTTCTTTCTTCATTGCTTCAACCTTCACATTTTCTTCCTTTTTTGGCACTTTCGCGGGCGCAACACTCACCTTTGGAGTTGATGAGAAACACCTGCTTCCACAGCAGCTCTTCCTCTCCATTTCTTACTTTTTTTCTTATAAAATTTCTCAAATGATTTTAGTAAAATAGACGTGGTAATGAAAGGAGGAGGAGAATGGCTATATATATATACTAGTGTATTCTCTGCTGGTATTGTAACTCTATCAATTATATGCTTATTAGATTAAACAATATTATGATTAATCTATTGTATTTTGAATGAGTGCATGTACCCAATAAATTCAGACCAGAATGGTTTTGCATGAGTATATTTGGAAGGTCAAGACTCAACTCAAGATATTGGATACATGTCAAAAAAAAAAAAAGAAAAAAGAAAAGTGAAATTATCAAAATCTATATTTACTAAAGTATAAACGTTAAGATGAAATCTTTATTAATTTTTCATGAGATTCTTGTAGGTTGTCACTATAGCCTCTGCCTTGACGTTTGCTGAGGTCCTTGAGGAGATTAAAGGCTTGTTTTAATTTAGTGCTACACCGGAGGCGTCACAACAAAAATGTTAATCATTGATTACAAATAATTAGAATTTGACAGAGTGATTTATATATACTTGATAAAATGTTTTACATATCTTAACAAAATGATTTATATATATTTTTTAACGGAGATTACATCTGTTCAGATGAAATACACATTAAAAAAAGGAAAAATGAAACACACATTTTGATAATCTAAATTACAAAAAATAGCTATATATATATATCATCGAGTCAGAGTCAGAGTATGTCAACGATTTCTTTGAAAGCTTATATTGGTATTTACAAATTATCCACACAAAAAATCACTAGCAACACTCACAATCTGCATTTTCATTTCCTTTGAAAAGTGTAAATTGTTTCTTGTAATCTTATATCAGATGATAAAACTATATATTTGGCATGTCCCGTAAATTTTTAACTACTATCAAACAAAGGACAATCACATTGATGATTAATTTTAATAAACCAGACCACTTATTATCTAGACTATATATAGAAACACAACACCTCCGATATTCAACAAGGTTTTTATTAACTAGAATTGGTGTGTTATTCTAAAATTAAGCGCCAGAAGAAAAAATAAAAAGAAACCCCAAGGAGTAGAAAAAAATAAGAGAAAAAAAAAAATGGAAACCGAGTTATTAAAGATTGGATATTTTAAATGAAAAAAAGTTCATTTCTATACAAGAAAAAATACTAAAATATCAAATAATGCTTTGAGTCATTAATAGTAATGATGAACTTTTATTTTTATATGGAGAAATTATTTAGGTGCCCAAAATGCTTTAAACATTTCAGTCTAATGGGTATATGGCACCTTCCTATTGGTACATTCAAAAGTTTAATATTTTGATTTTTGGGGCCAAAAATTATACACCTAAAAATAGAAGACCGGACGACCCAAATTTACTTTAGGCTGATGAACATAAAGTATTTTAGGCACCCATAACAAATTCTTCTTATATGTATTCGCTTGTCTCACACACATCTAAGACATTAAAACATATTTAGAATTAACAGTTTCAGGTTTCTATTTTCAATCCTTTGTAAGAAAATTATTCAGAAGGTCAGTCAAATTGAAGATGGAGGTTCTGAGAAGAACCTAAAGCTGGATAATCATCGAACGTTGGCAGTGACAAGTCCCATGAGGAAAATGACTGGTTTTGTTGATTCACTGGCACATGTGTATTCATATAGGCGTCTTGAGTGGGCCGGAAACCTGATCCATCATTTGCTCCACAAGTGTTGTTGGAATCAAACTCATAGAAACCAAGATTTGCTTGCTTACTCACCACTGCATTCGCGATAACACTACTGTTGTTGTTGTTGGTGGTGGTGGTGGTGGTAATGTCGGTGTTCAAACCATCAAGTCCTAGAAAAATATCATTCATTGCCTTTACAGTCGCTAAGAGTGCACTCTCATTTGATGGTTCAACTTCAGAGTCATCCCCAAAGAAATGATTTTCAATTTCTAGCAGTTGAAGTTTATTTACATCAACCATCCTAGATTCCTCCCTAGAATTCCCCGGATAAACTCCTTGGAATGGAAAACCAGCCATATCACCTTGTTGAACTGCCGTACACATTGATGGAAAAGCGACTGGATTACCTTGTGTCGCCCCCATAGAAATTGAAGAAAGACCAGCCATATCGCCTTCCAGCGCCACAGGCACTGATGGAAAAGCAGCTGGATTACTTGGTATCGCCACCATAGCCGTTAGAGGAAGACCAGCCATATCGCCTTCTAGTGCCACAGGCACGTATGTAACAGCAGCTTGATTACCTTGTGTTGCCACCACAGTCTTTGAAGGAAGAGTAGCCACATTGTCTTGCGTTGGCATTACCTGTATGCCATTAACTCCCTGGCTATAAAGAACGCTCCTTTGATTCTGAATCGCGTATCCTTCTGTTTTTACCAACATAGAGTAAACAATAACTATAAAAGTTATATATATATATATAACCATGAATGCCTCGATTCTTGAGACTAGCTAATTAAAACAAATCCACAACTAGTTCTCATTACCTGGCATAGGTGTTGCGTTGATATCTGGAAAATGATTTTGAGGAGCTTCAGTTACAACAATTTGATGAATATGTTTGTAATAAGGAATCCCCTGAGAAGGGAATGGTTTTTGGCTTAGATCAAGCAAGCGTTCATCATGTAGAAGAAGCTCTGCATAGTGCTTATGAAGAACTCTTGGAGGGAATTCAACTGTGTGCAACCTGAAAATTTTCCTTGCATGGATAATTAACAAGTTAAATTAAGCACGAACCATAGAGTAAACATAACGAATTTTCCGTATTTTGCAGCGTTTTATTTGTTTGTGCTCGTCAAAATATATTCATTAGAAGACATCATTTTTTTTTCCTTTCACATGTAGAGAACAATATATTCAATAAAACCAACTAAAAGAATTGAATAACTGACAGAAATAGTGATCAAAAGAAAGAAAAAAAAAATTCAATGTTCTTTCTCTTCTTTTTTTCCCCTAAAGGTGATCAAGACCTTCATTTATGTTTACTAATCAATTAAACAAGAGTTACAAATCTTCCCCGCAAATGCTCACAACACAAGTTCTCATGTTGACATTATGATCGCGACAAACAGAAAAACTAAATAGGGTTGTATTAAATATGTCGGAGTAAGAAACATATTTAATGAAACTCCACAAAATAGCCTTTTCCAACCATTAAGTGCTATATATAGAAACAAATTATTTGTCGTATTCGTTTCGGTTTAAAGGTTTTGAAGTAAAGCAACTCCTAACGACATTCCAAATATAGAATTTTGTGTCAAAAATCACAGAAGAAAACGTTGGAGGTAAAAAAAATACAAGAGAAATAAAAACAGCTTTACACCTGTAAAAAGAAGCTTCGCCTCCAGTAAAATCTGTTATTTCATTCCAGCTAGTGTGCTTTCGGGGCAATGGTATTGTCTCCCGGAAATATGTAGGTGGATTTTCTAACTGCAAAATTTTAAATCACTTGTGATATACATTCAAAATCGAAATAAACACTTAATGAATTAAAATATATGTAAATGACAGTTTTTGGTAACTTTTAATTAAACAGAATCAACCTCAACTCTCAAAACTCCGGGCTGATTATCTTTGATAACAGCATTAATCCCAATGATGTCTTCCCAACAGATCTCAATCTTAGTCTTTCGATTTCCATCAAGTATTTCCCAGACAATTTTCTTTGTCATATAATAAAATTTTGCAAGAAGTCCACCTGCACGAGTTGCTTTTTTCTGCCCTCATTCATGCATAATTAGTTATAAAAAGATTAGAAGCTTTATGTACAAGAACTTACACAAAAGTGATAATTTCAAAATCAAAAACATCAACATTGCTTTTATCTAAACTTGGTTGGAATCGAGAATAAACATGGTTAAAGAAAATGAAAATAAAAATAATTGAAAATAATTATACCTCCCAGTTGCCAATTTTTAGGACTGTTGCTTTTATATGTGGAGCCTTCTGCTTTAATCTCCTCTTTTTTGCTCTCCCTTCAAATGAATTTCCATCCAATAATTTTGATTTGAGAAATTTTATTAATGATGGGGATTTTGTTAACTTTAACCCTAGGGGACTTATTTCATCGGAGAGAGTTATATTTTTCTGCAGAAATGAAAACAAAGAAGCAAGTTTTTAGAATTATATGCGATTCTGAAAATATTAAATTAACAAAGATATCAAATACATTTAAGGAAGAGTACTCACTTAAAGAAAGAATAAATTCTAAAACAAATTCATCTATAAATATTGAATCCATAAAATGTAGTCAGATGCATCGTAAGTTAATAAAAAAAGAAGAAGAAAGGAATCGATAGATTCAAAGCCCCAAAGGCAAATACACATAAATCAAGTATAAATCAAGACTTTCATTAAACCAAGTTTAACAGTTACACATACACACATCAATAGTCAACTTCTTTACATAACATACGTATGTAAACATATATACATACATATACTATAAATTCTTCAGGAAAAAAAAAATGACAGCAGCCATCTATGTCCTCAAAAATATATCACATTCACATAAACTAAGGAGAAAAAAGATTGAGAAAGAAAAAATAATAAAACGTAGGGAAAAGAGATTTAAGAAAGAGAACGAATGTACTTTTAGTTTCTTTTGAGAACACTTCTGGACGAGGACGTACACAGTACTATATTTCAAGGAGAAAAAAGGGGAAATGAAGAAAGATGCATGAACCGCCTGAAGATTAAAATCATTAGTAATCCTAATTCTTTTGGAGGCAACATACTCTTCAAGACTTGAAACCCCACAAAACACATAACTTTGATTTCGTTTTCGTTTCTCACCATTTTCAAAACTTGGATACAGTGACATGCTATTGCTATCACCGCCAACTTCTAAGAGTTGAAAAGTTGACGTGCACAGATGATTATCTATTAATTTAAATTATGTATTTTAACTGACTCTCACTTATACACAAATAAATAAGTCTAAAACACACACTCAAACACATTTTTCTATAATAAGAAATATAAACAATTTGTGAAAAAAGAGAGAGATAAAGTTATATGTGGGACCATGAAAAAAGTAAGAAAAAAAATATATTAATTTAATAAATGTTTCAAATAACATGGAACGGAACTATCACAAAAGGAAAAAGAAAAGGAACTTTGAATACTTTCTTCGGTCCATATTGATTGACATTGCACGTATATTTAAAATTATGTTGTGTCAATTTGAGATAGCAATACTAATTTTAAAGAATATTTTATAATCAAGATTACATCACGCTCCCCCTTTTTAAAATCAAGGAAATACTTTCTTTGTCCCCTTTTTTTGCAACACGTATTTGAATATGTATAGCATAGAGTTTAAGATAATATAAAAATATAGTTGGATACATTATTATTTAAGATAATTTTTCTGTTGAAACAAAAAAGAAAGGAGCAAGTTTTTAAAATTATATGGGATTCTGGAAAAACTAAATTAACAAAGATATCAAGATACATATTAGGAAGAGTAATTTAAGGAAAAAAATAAAATCTAAAACAAATTCATCCATAAATATTGAATACATAAAATGTAGCCAGATGTACCATACGCTAATAAAAATTTTAAAAAAAAAACATTAAGGAATCAATAAACTCAAAGCCCCAAAGGCAAATACACATAAAACAAGCACAAATCAAGAATTTGATTAAACCAACTTGCAGATCTACAAATCAATAGCCAACTTCATTACATAACATAAATATATAAACATATATACATACATATACTATAAATTCTTCAGGAAAAAAAAAAAGGAGCCATCTATGTCCTCAAAAAGATATCATACAAACATAAACTAAGGAGAAAAAAGATGGAGAAAGAAAAAAGAAAATTTAAAAGTAGAGAAAAGAGATTTAAGAAAGAAAATGAATGTACATTTAGATTCTTTTGATAACACTTTTTGAATATACTTAAACACCAATACTGACGCAATACTAAATTTTAAGGAGAAAAGAGGAGAAATTAAGAAGATGCACAAACTTGCCGAAGATTAAAGTCATAACAAATCCTTATTCTTTTGGATGTAACATCCTCTGCAAGACTTGAAACCTCATAAAACACCCAACTTTGATTTCGTTTTTTATGAGACCGATGAACTTTGATTTCGTTTTTTATGAGATTGATGGGGATGATGGTTATCGTCATTTTCAAAACTTGGATACAGTGATATGATATTGTTATCTCTACCAACTTGTAAGAGTTCAAAAGTTGACATGCACGGATGATTATCCAGTAATTGAAAATCTTTATTTTAATTGACACTCACTTACACACAAACAGAAAAGTCTAAAATACACACAAACTTATACACATTTTTTTATGCGTCCCTATCTATCTATCTATCTATCTATATATTAAACTATTAATTGATTTTATGTTAATTTAAGGAAAAAATAAAATCTGAAACAAATTCATCTATAAATATTAAATCCATAAAAGTAGCCAAATGTATCAAAAGCTAATAAAAATTAAAAAAAAATGAATCAATAAATTCAAAGCCCCAAAAGCTAATAAAAATTAAAAAAAAATGAATCAATAAATTCAAAGCCCCAAAAGCAAGTACACAACAAGCACAAATTAAGAATTTCATTAAATCATGTTTTAGATTTACACATATACACATCAATAGTCAACATCTTTACATAACATACATATATAAACATAGTCAACATCTTTACATAACATACATGTATAAACATATACACATACATATACTATAAATAGTTGAAGAAAAAATAAAAGAGGAGCCTTCCATGTCCTCAAAAAGATATCACACTCATATAAAGTACTAAGGAGAAAACGCTAGAGAAAGAAAAAAGAAAAATAAAAAGTGGAGAAAAGAGATTTCATAAAGAAAATGAATATACTTTTAGTTTCTTTAGTGAACGCTTTATGAATATATTTAAACACGAGGAACGATGCAGTACATACTGAATTTTAAGGAGAAAAGAGGATAATTAAAAAGATGCTAGAACCTGTTGCAGATTGAAATCATTAGAAATCTTTATTCTCTTGGATGCAAGATTCTCCTCAGCCGTTGAAACCCTTGAAAACACACAACTTTGATTTCTTTTTTTATGGGATTGATGATGATTATCGTTATCACCATTTTCAGAACTTGGATACTCGGACATGGTATTGCTATCACTGCCCCCTTCTAAGAGTTGAAAATGTGACGTGCACAAATGACTGTCTAATAGTCGAAAATTTGTACTTTAACTGACTCTCACTTATACACAAATAGACAAGTCTAAAGTAGACACACTTGCACACATTTGTCTATTGTGTGTATATATAAACATATAAATTTTCTATTATTTGTAACATTTGACTTTTTATATATTTTAAGAATTTACTAATTTTATGTAATTGTTTAAAATAATCTTATATTATTTTAAAATTTTTGGGAGGAAAATATTTGACCTAGAAAAAGTAGGAGAGAACCAATTGAGAAGAAAAAAATAACAAAACAAAACAATTTATGAGAAAAAACTAAGTAAGAAATTATTTGTGGGACCATGAAAAAAGTAAAAAAGAGAAAAGATCAATTTAATCATTTAATTTAATAAATATTTTCAAAGCTAAAATGTTGCAAATAATATGAAACTTCACAAAAAAAAAAAAAAAAAAAGAGTAGAAAAACATAAAAAATAGAAAGAAACAAAGAGAAAGCACCGCTCGTAAAGTCGTAATACACACACGCACACGTGTATATATATATATATATATACTCGTTTCGGATGATCCCCCTGTAAAAGTACCACTCATAATACTGCACTACTGCCTTAAATTTGTTTGATAAATCAAAGACTTTCTCCCTTAACCTGAATTTTTTTGTTACCATTTTGAATTTTATCTTAATGCATTCTTTAGTTTTCAAAATCGCTACACCATTTAAAAATATTTTTGTTCCATATAATAATTTAGTTATGAAATAAAAGATTAATTTAGACCCGTAATGTTAAGTTGACAAATTAAATTGTCAAAACTAAAAAATTAAAATTGATTTTACTTTTTAAAAGTCAAATATTATTAAAGTATAGTTACATATCATTAACAACACATTTAAGCTGTTTTCATAAAATGAATTGCATAAAAAAAAAAAGAAGACAAATTACATAACATCTATTCAAATTTGATTAAATCTATTTAATACAATAATTAAATTTGATGATATTTTCTTTATTATATTTCCTATTTCAAAATCTTTATGATGACTTTTTTTTTTCTTTTCATGAACAATAATTATTAAAATACAATCTCAAATTAGTAAAGTCTGTTCTCTCTATATAATAGAATACTAGTAATATATGTATTATATCGCTAAAATTATTAGAAAAGCAAATTATGCAAATCACTAAAATTATTTAATTTGAAACTAGGCAAAATAAGAGGTATTTGTACTTTTTTTTTTTAAATTAACGGGGAGGTGGTGGTGAGAATCGATCATCATACCTAAGAGCTCAGAAGTCTTTGACGGTGTACATGGATGTCAACTTGATCCTCAGAAAAGTAACAGTTAAAATTTATTAAGATTTGATTGATAAGAATTTATATGATTTATTAACTTACCAAAAACATTTATTAAGAAAAAAACCTTATAAAAGTTACCTACTTAAATTTTTAATAACTAAATAAGATTTATAACAAAAATTTCCTACAATGTCATTTGCTTGTCAATTACTCTCTCAAATCCACAAATAAAAGTATATTTTGACTTTTTAAGTCAAATAACTGCATTATAGACTTCAAATTTACATAAATTAATGAAAGTTTGGGATGTAATTATTATATTGTGATGTGATCAAATGTTTTTCTTATAAACTATCCTTCGGTTCGTTTTTAACCAATACTTGCTGACTTTTTATGGCCAAGTTGACTATGTTTATACTTAAAATTTAACTTTTCTAAATATATATATATGTAACAAAATTATAATCACAAGAAATTTTATAATATCTAAAATCAGATTAATTTTTATAATTTTCAATTGTAAGTATATATGCATAATTTTATATTCAAAATATGGTCAAATTGAACATAACATATTTCTAGGGGAGGAACTGAGGGAGTTGAGATTATAAAAATTGAATCAATTAAAATCAACTAAATTGAAGTTATTTGATTTAAAAAGTCAAAACGCATCCCAATTTTGTATCTGTACTGTTATATGAAATTGTGTCTCAAATTTAATATTTGTTTGTGGTTGTACATTTTGTTAAGAAGATGAGAATCGTCAAGTTCAAATGTGTATTTATAGTAGTGCATGGACAAGCTGTGCATAATTATTGATAGCTTGATCATGCCTGTGCAAGTGCAAATACTAATGTCAGAAAGTTTTGCACGACCAATTTGTTTTGAATTGGTTTGAAGATGTGTGATGAAATATATGCTGAGGATGTACGTAGTCCGTATTTGGATATGTTCCTCGGTAGGATGAAAACTTGTATCATTGGTGCACTTGATTGAAGCATTGGATTATAACTTGCATTGTGGTGGGGTGATGGGAGTAAGTAGTCTGCTTGAAGAATCATGTTGTGGTGCCTTGTACAAGTTGTTTCCACTATCACAAAGTTATGGAATTGGAGTTTTGTTTTGAACAATCTTGCGGCTTTGCATGTTGTTTTGGAAGAAGTTTAAGACTCGGATCAAGGGTTGCATTTGTCTTGATTTTACTTCTAATATGGTTTGGAATGAGGATGGCACATTTAATCGATTGATTCTTATGTGGTGTTAACTCCAAAAGTGAACTTTTGATGCCGGTTGCCAAGATATGCACTGTGCCAAGATATTCAAAATTTGACATTTGGACTATTTTATTACTCTATTTCTTCTTTAATCAATGGGATCATCAAGTTTTTTTGTCTTTATACACTTATTGAAGCTAAAAAATTCAAGTATAGGATTTTCACGATCCCCGAAAAAGTCTGCAGAGACAAAGAACACTGGTTAATTCAAGAACAGTTTGTCATTCAGTTTGTCGTTAGGGAAAAGTTCCGACATGAGAGTAAGTATTTTTGAGAATCAATGGTGAGAACTTAGAAAGTTCCTAGAAAGTTTCAAATTCACACCGCTCACTAGATAAATCACTCATACACTCCTTTTTGTGTTTGGATGGTGTTTACGCTCAATATCTAGCTATAAGAAGTCTTCCCATCACTTGACAAAAGGTCAATTCTCCACCACTTAAATGATACCAATCAAAAAAGACTTTTATTAAGGTTTGTAACAGAGCTAACACAGGAGTTATATTTTTCTGGAGATTGAGAGAGAGTAATTCAAACCAAATCATATCATACCTCATATGAACAGATTGTTTCAGTGCAAAATAGTCCAAAAAATGCCTCTACTAATGCTAATACGGCTGCCAACCTTAGGTTGCTCTATCTATTGTTTTCTTCTTTCTTTCTTTTTTTCTTCTTCTCTTGAGTGCATTTTATACTCCTTCTCAAGAATTGTTTTCTCTTTTTTTTTTCACAATTTTTTTTTTTTGAGCAACCTTGGCAAATAAAATACATCAAATCAATAATGGACAGCAGTATGTTTCTTTTCCAATTCTCTTCTGAAGGCCTACAACTTTCACACAAAACATGGAATTTACACAAAGGATAATATTCAGCATGTAAAGTTTGGTAGAAAGTTCTCTCAATCAAGGTTTTAATCAAACAAAGAGGATTTTCAACAAAAAATGGGAATTGGCTAATTTTTGGTTTCAAATGAAGAAAAAGGCTAAGGCTCAAAGGGGTAATACTAGTGGTTAACATAAGTTGGGTGGTCTGAACAAGAAGAAGGATAAAACAAGGGGCTCACCAAAAATTGTCTTTTATCACCTTAGTATCGATTCGTGTGGTCTCAAATCGTACTCTAATGTCAAATTCTAGTAGTGTCTCTTTATAGCTAGTTAAATCTCATCAAAAAGATTAAGAGTGTTTATGTACTCTTTTTGGCTCAAAATCTCACGGTTCATTTGCATGGTGTGAATTATCTCCTTTCTAAGTCATACCATTGGGGAAATTGTTTGTATCTTAAGAATAAGCATTATGACATTTTCGAATTGGAATCTAGATGGATTGTTCAAAAATATCACAAAGTTCCTGTTATCTGAAATTCTAATCTATTTAGCTACACCAAGCTTGGCTTTATTCAAATAGTGGTTAATTTCAGTAGTGCAATTTATGTGATTCCTAACAATTATCATGCAGAATGTAGTGAGACAAAATGCAGAACATAAAACACAAAACAAAAAAAAAACAAAACAAAACATAAATAAACACAGGTGTTTTCCTCCAACCCCACACTTAGAATAAACATTGTCCTCAATGTTCAAGAAGACAAAGGAAAATAAATAATAGAAGTGAGGGAAGATGTACGTTACAGTTCAGGGAGAAGGTGGAAATGGCGGGAATGGTGGAGGCTGGTGCGTTCCTTTTTCCTGCAAAAACCCCACACTTGTCCTCTTATACTTGTGTGTGCCTTGGAACTCTCCATTAAAATGGTGTAAACCTGTAAAAGATTGTCCATACGCTATTTGACAAAGAAAATTGTCAACGTGAAACAATAATGTCAGGACAACAACTAAAACAGGAACCTATAAACTGTAATTTTTTTTTTAGGATTCTTCGAAAATTAAAAGAAAAATAAAAATAACAACTAAAACATAAATTTAAAGAAAGAAATCCTTGGGTTGCCTCCCAAGAAGCGCATTTGTTTAATGTCGTTATCTCAACATGCGCCACATTTAGTTGTAATTAGGTGTTTGAACATATTCTGCTTCAACTAAACGTGGTGCGAATCCTTCATAAAAAAAAAATTCTAACCGATACCTATTGCCTCCTTTTTTTCTTTAAGAACTTGGACCAAACTTTCTTCCTCTTCCTCACTTAATTCATTCGAAATTATCACTGACAGTGTCTCATCAGCTCCCAGAAATGCATACTTGAGGTGTGAAGGCAGTGGTTTCAATTCCAGTTCTGGTGGTTGCTCGATGGAAGGTAGAATTTTGTGTCTGGGCATTATGACATGGCCATGTCGTATTGCTTCGGGTGACTGCAGTGTATTATTTTGCAGCAGTGTGTTATTCTGCAGAGGTTCCAGTGCGTCAAGATCTTGAGTTATTTGGACCAGATCTTCGGGTAGTTGCCATTCCTACTCCCACTTTGACAATTTTGAGGGGGTAAGGTCCTCGGCTAATGTTACCTGCAAGGAATCACAACCACAAAACTCCAAATACTTTTGGGTATTTGGGTCAAAATGTTCAACAAAAAATGCAGATGCATAATCAATTTGGTGCTTCATTGTTTTATTGATATTAAATTTAATCAAAGCACCATCAAATTCCATTGTAAGAGTTCCTTCATGAACATCTTTCTTTGTGCGTGCTGTTTTCAAAAAAGGAAGACCTAATAATATCATCTTACCATTGGTTGATGTTCCATTTTCCATATTCAAAACATAAAAATCTGCAGGAAACACTAGATCATTTACTTGAACTAGAACATCTTCCAATACTCCCTCTGGAAAAACACTAGATCTATCTGCCAAAGTTAGAACTACCCCATTTTGTTTCAAAGGACCCACATTTAAAGCTGAATAAATAGATAAAGGCATTAAATTAATTGATGCTCCTAAATCACACATTGCTCTCTCTATGCCTACATTACCTATTTTGCATGGGATAGTAAACATACCTGGATCTCTTTCTTTTGTGGGTAGCTTTCCTCTCAAAACGGCTGATACATTTTCTCCCATGTGAACTCTCTCATTCACACGCATCTTATTCATGTCAGTACAAAGTTCTTTCAAGAATTCGTAGTACCTTGGAACATGTTTGATGGCAGTGAGAAGTGGGATATTGATCTCCACCTTTTTGAGAGTTTCAAAAACTTCAGTATCATCAGTAGCCTTCTTTTTTCTCGCCAATCTATGTGGGAATGGTGGTTTCTCAAGATTTGCTTGTATAATTTCATTTGCTGCAACTGATTTTTTTGCTTTTTCAGATACAACATCCCCATGTCATACTGGTTTTTTAGGTGCTGCAGCTTCAAGTTCTTTGCCACTTCGCAACGTAACAGCACTAACATTGTGGCCTGGGTTGACATCTGGCTGGGAGGGTAGCTTTCCTCGATTCTCCACCTTGTTTAGTGCTATCATCATTTGACTAAACTGATTCTTTAATTCCCCAAACTGCTCATCACATTTTTCTTGGTTTACCATGAGCTTGGCCATCATTTCTTTCATGCTAGTGATTTCTTCAGCATAATTCATTCGTGGGGCCTGCTGTGGTGGCTGCAGATTGTTGCCATAACGCAGATTTGGATGATCTCTCCAACCTGGATTATATGAATTTGAAAAGGGGTCATACTTCCTTTGAGGTTGGGCATTGTAATTACCCATTGCATTCACAATTTCATTGCTGGAATCATCTTGTAAAGTCAGGCATGCATCAGTTTGGTGTCCTTGAAAGCAACAGATACCACAAACTGGGGTTTATTGAACCCGATTAACAGCACTTGCATTTCCAACAATATTTTTCTCCAATAATTCGGCAATGATTTCACCTCATGTATGCCTCTTGTTGGTGCATCGGAACGACTACTAAACTGTTGAGAATTAGCAGCCATGACAGATATAAGATCTCGTGCTTTTTGAGGTGTTTTACTAACCAAAGCTCCACCGCTAGCAGCATCTATTACTCTCCTTTCAATTGGCAGCAACCCTTCGTAAAAATATTGAATCAATAATTGATCCGTTATGCCATGTTGTGGGCAGCTTGCGCATAGTTTCTTGAACCTCTCCCAATATTCATAGAGTGATTCAGCATCTTTTTGTCGAATGCTGCAGATTTCTCTACGCAAATTGGCAGCTCAAGATGCAGGAAAAAATCGCTCCAAGAATAGTCTAGCCATTTCAGGCCAAGTGTTGATTGAACCTGAAGGGAGGTAGAACAACCATTCTTTGGTGTTGTCTTCCAATGAAAAAGGGAAAGCACGCAATTTGATTTGTTCTTCAGTTACTCCGCGCGGTCGAAAGCCAGAACAAGCCACATGAAATTCCTTCAGATGCCGATTTGGATCCTCACTTTGCATTCCATGGAATTTCGACAGAAGGTGGATCAAGCCGGGTTTTAGTTCGAAACCTTCTTCAACATTTTGGTATTGAATGCACAACGGTTGCTGATTCACAGGTGGTGCGAGCATATCCCGCAAAGTTGCAGGAGGTGGATTGGCCATCCCGAGAATCTCCTCTTCTTCTTTGTTTGAACAAGATTCGGAAGTAGACAATTTCTCAAAATCTACAGTCAATTTCTGCGCAGCAGCTTTCGCTTGTTGTTTGCGCAGTTTCGTCGCCTTAGTGTTTTGCCTTGCAATTTTCTCAATCTCAGAATCGAACAAAAGCTCACCTGTAGAAGAAGATCTCCGCAACATACAAACACTAAAGAAACGATTAGATTGCAAATAATAAACCTTACACAAAAATCCCCGGCAGCGGCGCCAAAATTTGATAGGGTGTCAACCCACCAAAAATAATTATTCCTATTCTTTTACACTTACGCAGTATAATGGTGAATAGGGTCGATTCCACAGGGATTATTGCGGTTAATTATTTGCTTGGAAAAATGGGTTTTGAAATTAATTATGAAAGATATTAAAAAAAACAATCAAAACGAAATTTGTAAATAATAAAGAATGCAGAATAATTAAATATGTGAAATCAAATGGAGACAAGTCTAGTCAAGGTACTTTTCAATCTAGCCAAATATTTCGATCATTGACACGAAAGATAAATTTTATTCATTCAAATAGATAAAGTTATAGTTAAGGGCAAACGCTCTACTTAACCAATCTTTTCTTATTTTATCGGTAATCCCCGGACACCCTGCTAGGATTACTTCTCTAGACCAAACAGACAACCCCTGGACACCCTGATAGGATTCAATCTAATGACTGCTTTATGAATAAAAAAGAACCTTACCCTAGTTAATAAAATCGGACGCCCGTAGATTATTTAAACTAGATTATTTGATTCCACCAATCTTACCCGAAACCTTTATCAGTTAAGATCAATTTGCTACTTTGTTAGAATAGTGTCAAACGACCTTCATATTTTAATCAACAAGATACCATTCAATAAATCACACAACTGTACACATTGCATAAGAAATTAAATAATAACATAAACGGTTTATAGCACAGAAATCAAATATATACTTGAACTTGAATAAAACTAATTAAAACAAAAGTCTCACGATTTAATCTTGGCTAGAAATCAAAGTACCTTGACTAGAAGGGTTTAGTTGTTCATAATACTTGAAGACATAATGCTGAAACAAATAAAAACTTTATATAAATCTGCAGAACTTCAGAGAGAAAAGAAAAGGGGCAGCTGCTGTGTAAAAACAGAGATAGATCAAACTGCTGCAGCCCTATTCTATTTATGTAAACAATATTTGTTGCCCTACAAAGAATTCTAATTGTAATTGGTTTCTTAGAAGATCCTTTTCCAATTTGGTAACTACTTTAATCTCTTTCCCCAGGCTTTTCTTTCCTTGTCCATGTGCTTTTGTATCTACAGTTTGGGTCCGGCCCGTCCAATCTAAATAAACTGCTGCTGTGTTTTTGCAGGCCCCATCCAGGATATGACATGGCCATGTCGTATTGCTACTTCAAGTTTCTGTTAATTTCTTACTTTGATTCTTTTTACTCTTTTCAATCCATTCTTCCTTGTTTTCATCATTTTCACCTTTTTCACCTATTCTTACAAAAGTAACTTGAAAACACCTCATTAATAAATAAAACACGCACAAAATGAATGCAAATGTAATGCAAATCTATGCACAAATTACACACTATCAAATAAATGGATCTGCTAACCATACGGTATATAGTTGGCCTAACTTGAAAACACCTCATTAATAAATGGATATTTTGAGAAAGATGTACACAGGTGGATACCTGTCTTTCTTCAAGGAGGGTTACACATTGTTTATCATCAGTGATCCTCAAAGTTCTTCAAAGATTTTTGAGGCATTGGTATTTCTTTACTGAGCCTCACAAACAAAATTGAACCTCTAATAACATCCCAAATTTGTTTCTCTGATTTGCTTATATACTTGCTGAGCGTAATTTGCTCATCCTTGTTGAATTTAATGTCTTGCAGGGTATGGTACAGAGGCTGAACCTCTAACAAGGGGAATGTAATGATGATTGGTTACTAAGCTTATGCTGACCTTATGGGTGGCTGCTAAGGAAGGAAGATGTTTGGATGTTGTAATGTTATGGACTGTAATATATAGATAGCTTAGCTTCCGCAAGAATTTTAATATTTTGGATTGTAATAACTCGCTACCACTTTCTTCTAAACTGTATTTATGCTATGAAAGGATGTGACGATTATCTTTATTTTTCCTTATGATGGAGCTCTGGATCGATAAAAGATTTTGGGGGTCATCACACTACCAGTCTGGCTTTAAACCTTTCGACGTTTCCATTGAAATCTCTTTTAGTCTTAAAGATTCATTTACAACCTACAGGTTTGCAATTATTTGGCAACTTAACAACTACCAAATGTCATTGTATTTCATCGAGTGCATTTCATCTCTCACAGCATCCATCCACAAATCCGACTGAGGACTAAAAATTACTTGTTTATAATTTAGCAGATCAACTACACATCCAATGTTATAAGCACTCTCTCCCAAATATACCTCATAGTTAGGTGGATTGGCTGACCTCCTTTCTTTAGTAGATCTTCGTAATGGAACATTAGTATCAATTGGAGGATCAGACACTATATTATGAACATTATCTTGATGAATTATTGGAGTTTCAATGAGTGGGATAGGTTCAATGTGTGCTTTAGTAGGAAAGAAAAATATCACCATATCTTTGGATTCTCTATTTCCTTTAATAGGTTAAGAACAAATATTAGGCTCAGCTACAACAAACTCCAAAAATTTTGATGTTTATGACTCTACAATTCTAGTTCCTCTACATGAATTGTAAAACTTATACACCTTAGAATGATCTGGATAGCCAACAAGGAAACCATGAGTAGATTTTGAATCTAACTTTCTTAAATTTGGATTGTATAATCTCACTTCAGCAAGACAACCCCAAACTATAAAATGATTAATGCTGAGTTTTCTTTCGGTCCACAACTCAAAGGGAGTAAGTGGAACTGCTTTACTAGGAACTCTATTAAGAATATAAATGGTTTTTTTCAAAGCTTCACCCCCAATGAAATTCTGACAAATTTTCTCTACTCCCATAGCCCTGACCATCTCCATAAAAGTGCGATTATGCATCTCGGCTACTCCATTTTGCTTAGGACTACCATGCATGGTAAATTTGGCTATGATCCCTGATTGCTCCAACTATTTGACAAATGAACCCTTAAATTATCCAGCATCTCCATGTTTACCATAATACTCACCACCTCTGTCTAACTTCACTATTTTGATAACCTTTCCCAATTGTTTCTCAACTTCAGTCTGAAATATCTTGAATTTTCAAGATATTCAGACATTTCTTTAATTAAGAAAATATATCCATAATGGGAAAATTCATCAATAAAAGTGATGAAATAATTTATTTTACATAAGGTGGCTAAATAGGAACCACTGATATCCGTATGGATTAACTCTAACAGACCAAACTACGTTCTTTTGTTTTATTATTTATCTTGGTCATCTTTCTTCTACAACAGTCTATACATGTTTCTTCCTTATCACTAAAGTCAAGAGTAGGCAGGATGTTAGACCTTATCGACCTTCTTACTCTTTCTTTAGAGATGTGGTCAAGTCTCTTATGCCACAACACGAAAGACTAATCTTTAGATAAGGCTATTTTAAATGCAACATTGCTAATATTATAACAAGCATAGAAATTAGTGGGAGCTAAATACACTCTATACAATCCACGAGACAAAGTACAATGGTCAACAACATTTGAATTAAGAAACATATTAATTATAGAATTCTTAATTTTTAATGTAAAACCAACATTGTCTAACATGGAAAATTAAATTAAATTCTACCTAAATGACGGTACATAAAATGTGTTTCTTAACAAAAATTCAACTGTTTTCAATCTAGAATTAAACATATATCTCCCAAAAATTCTACGGTTTCGTCTTCACTATTTTCAACTGTGAGTCTTCACTCATCTTGATTTGGTTTCCTTTGATTTATGAATCCCTCTATGGTAAAAGCAACATGATTAGTTGCAATACTATCTAGCCACCAAGAATTAGATGGCGCTTCAGATATATTAGATTCACAAACAAAAACCAAAGAATCATTACCCGATGTTTCATGTTTGGCTAACCAAGTTTTATACTTTTTATCGAAGAAGCACCGAACGTCACTTTTCTTGAAATTTGACTTACAAAGACCCAAATTATCAGATTAATCAGTTCCTTGAACAACTTTATGAGAATGATTTTTAGACTTCTTACATTTCTTACCAGAATTAGAAACATACAATGCGATGTTCTCACCCTCGAGATTAAGTCATTAGGAGACCACACTTCATCTTGAGAGTTGTAATTGGTCTTCAAATGCGGCTTAATTGATTTCTTCATTGACAGTAAATAAATACGATTGTTCTTTTCTCAATTCGCAAATGTAATCTTATCAACGATGCTACTAGTGTCCGTAAGAGTTTTGGTTTATCCTTAGTGCTACATAAACATTTGTCATCTCCATAGCAAATTCAACATCCTTTTTCCGCTTCTTAAAATTGAACTCGTCTAGAATCTCAATAGTAACCATGTTGTTGTTGTTGATGGAGAAGGTGATAACAAAATAATTAAAAAAAATATATTATTATAACTCATGAAAGTAATCATATAAAAAATAATATTTTACTCACATCATCAAGCAAACACATTTGGGCAGAATGCATAGCATGCAGTTGTAAAATATCCACATAACAATGGCCATGAGAAATTTCTAATTTTAATAATTTACCACCTTTGGGTGTATAAATTACTCCAACTAATAACAACTCAAGCATATTTTATTATGTATCCCTCTAAATTTTAGTACATAATAATTATCTCCTGTGGACATATAATCACGCACTAAAATCCAGGGACATCTCGCTACCATACGAGACTACCATAATTATCTCTTTTGGGCATATACACATAAATACACACACAAAAACATACACATATATATGTAAATATACTTTGCTAATCTATATTCTAGCAGGAGAAAAAAAATTAAAAAAAATTAAAAAGGAGAAAGATGATAGAGAAATTAAACCTGATGTAGATTTAACTCATTCAAATATTGTACTCCATTAGAGTCATGTTTATCTGAAGAGCTCAAAACCCCAGAAAAGATATTGTTGTCAGAGATGATGAAACTTGAATTATGTTTTTGAGATGGATTGATGAATATCACCATGTTCAAAACTTGGATATGAAAACATGACCTCAACCCAATTTCTGAAAGCTATTCAGCTTCACACACACCACCTCTATTAGTTTGTGTCAATTATTCTTATTACTATTATTTGGTATCTACACTCCAAATTTCTAGGCATGCATTATATAGGAGATCTGTACTACTTTAACTTACACTTCGTGCTACCATCAGGATTCTTGTCATAAACGGTGAAAAAACACATATTCAATCTATTGTATTACCACTTTAGATTTGTTTGTGAGAAGAAAGATTTTCCTTTCTTACTTGGATCTATTTATTTGATATTAAAAATTTTATCATTATCTTTTAACCAGTTAATTTCTCTTTTACTTGTATAATTATTTTAAAGACTTTTAAGTACTCAATTTGTTGTAAGACATTAAAAAAATTGCTATTTTAGAAAGTATAACATCAGCCAAATTTTAAATTTTGATTATAATAGATCCTAATTTGGAAGTTGACGAAATGTTTATAACAATTCAGTCATGTTAACTTTTAAAATTTAAAATCAATTAAAGCCAGTTGAATATTAAAAAAATGTATATATATATATACACACACACACACACAAACACACACACAAAAGAAAATGGGAAATAGCCTAAACTTATTATTTAAATTTTGGATGTAGTACATACTCTACATATCGCCCAAATTATAAAAATTTATTGATCTCTGTATTTTTAAATGCTCTATCCATATATAATATCTAATTTCTTAAAAACATCGTTAAAAGAGGAGGAAAATTAGTATAACCTGTTTATTTGAAGAATAGACTGCAGTCTTTTTTCAATTTCTTAATGCTACCACAACTCTCAATTCATAAAGTTTGATGCTCAGCCTAAAGATCGAATGATTGTACTCCTTGTTCTCCTTCTGCTCGAACATTATAATTTTCATAGCACACTTCGTAATCGTGCTTGTAGGTTTATGGCAATCTCATATTTGATGATTTGGAGCGTAAGTGTATTGTTATTATGAATTAGTTTTACTATTTATTTGCATTACCTCGCAACTCGTGTAGAGGACGAGTTATTTTTATTTTATTGTTTAATTTAAATATTTTATTAATAATTATAATTTAATATTTCTTCTATTTTAAATTAATATAAAGTATATTTAATTGTTGTTTAATATCAAATTTATATGAATTAACTTAATTTTGATCAAACGATACAAAAGTATTTTAGCACATATATCAAGTATTACTAATTTCATGATTTCACCAAGTCAAATTGACTTTATAAATTCAAGTTTGATCTCACATATTTTTATTCATATTTAATATATATCTTTATATACTTTATTACCAATATAATGCGATCATATTCATTAATACTTTTATCACATAAAACTTATAATATCAATAAAAGATATACTTATAATTTTGAAAATAAATTTTATAAGAAAAATAAAATAATAAAATATAGTACTTAAAAATTGCAATAAATATAATATCTAACGCTATATTTTAGATTATTCATTAATATTTCTTTAAGTTGTGTTAATAAATTTAATTCAATTGAAGTGAAGTCAACATAATTTATAATTCAAATTCTAATTTAAATATATTTTCTTATACTTACTTATACAAAGTTTATATTATAGATATTATATTAATTATAAATTTGAAAATGTATTCCAAACATTCAAATACAAAGTTAGAGAGTTCAAACAAAAATAAAATATAAAAAATATCTGAAACATTTATATCATTAGATAATACGTTTTTAAATTATATTAAAACTACAAACTACTTAGAAAATAAAATTGAAATATATGGTAAATCTTAAAAATTATTAACTAAAAGAAAATATAATAAATACATATAATAGAATGCACCAAACAATTATTAAACGAATAAACCTAATCAAACAAATCACAATTTTATCGATTATAATTGAAGATGTTAATTAAAATAATCATAACAAAATAATCATCATAAATGTTAGTAACCCAAAAATACAATAACTTCATAAAAATAGCTCAACTAATAACACAAATAATACTTTGAGTCAAATAATATAATTTTAATCAAAACATTGATATTTTTTGTATAATTTATAAAAATATGTTTATATATATACATCAAATTAATTAATTATAATAATATATACTTCAAAATTACTTAATAAACACTTAAGAATTGTTGTAATTATTACATGGGATTAACTTTTAATATGTATGATAATTATGTTAATTAAAGTATCAAATATTGCATTTAATTTATTGTCCATAATTCTATTAGTCATACATATAAAGTTATTTATTATATTGTATTCGTATATTTTATTTTAAAATTTTCTAATTATGGATTTCGTAATAGAAATTGAGTAAAGTAGAAGTGGATTAGGAGTATTTGATGAAATTAGAAGTGAATTAGGGAAAGATAATAACATAATAAAAGAAATTTAAAGAGAGTAATATTAAAAATAAAAAGTACGAAACCATGACATAAAATATATATATATATATATATGCTTTTGCTTTTAATTATATATATATATAATAGATAGATGGCGTCAGATTTCAAGACAACAAGAGTTGTTGATTAGCCCACAGTTTGTTGGCCTTATAAAGCCTTATCCACATTTAAATTGTAAAAAGTTATTACAAATTACAACTTGGTAAATTAGTTTTATTTCTATCATTTTTTTTAAAAATATTCATATCCTTTTTTTCTGTAATACGTAAATAAGTTTTAATCCTTTTTTTATAGTTTCTTTGTATGTATTTAAATGTGCATGAAAAATAATCATTTATAGATTACATGATTATTGGAGAACACCAAAAAGAAGATGAGAAAGTGAATACGGATAAGATTCGAGAGTATGTTAGAGATAAGATATGGATATTTAATATAGTAAAATGCGTTAATGGTAGTTTTAATATATTCATTTTTAAAAGAAAAGTTCAGAAATAATGTTTAAAATGTATATACGGATAACACTTGAGAGTAAGGTAAGAAAACAAAAGATATCTACAAAAATAAGTTAAATATAAAAAAATTTTACACTTTTCAATAACTTCTATATAAACTTATTAATAATAAATTTATGAGATTTTCTTCAAAAAAAAATATAAATTGAGAAAGTAATTAGTGAATAAGACTTCATATGAAAAAAAGAGAAATAGAGATTTTAGAGTAATTTAGAAATAAGATACAGATTTAAAGGCGTTATATATATATATATATATTAAAAAAAATGTTCTAGTAAATCGATTATTAACATATTTAAAAGATATAATTAAAGTAATCACGATTAATTACCCTTAATATTTTTTTAATAATTATCGCTTGATTTCCCTTAACCAATGATTTATTATTTTGCTCGATTGCGTCTTAATTATTAAAAGAACCATTCTTTATTATTTAATAATTAAGGAATTATCTTAATTAAATTCAAATCACACCTTATAATCACGTTAATTGATTATTTTTTTCTTTTATTAATGGTTAAAAGTCTTCATTCATGTAGCTTTTCATTTCTCAATTAACTAATTAAATCCTAAGTCAATCACGGTGTACATATACACACACACTGCACTATATACGTACTAGTAGTATTGTATGTGCCTAACACAGGCATATTTTATTTATTTATAATTTTTAGTTTGTAAATTTTGAAACGAAGAACTCAAATTTGAATTAATTGACAATATTGATCGATAAATAAATAAATTAACATTGGAATCCTAAAAAGCATAAGAGAAATGTCATCTTTAATTAACTATAGTATACAATAACAATTGCTACACATATATCAAGAGACTCAACGAATTATAGAAAGAAATTCACTAAGTTACCAATCAAATTATATCCTTATTAAAATACTATAAACAAGATATTGATATATATATACACACACATACGTATTTATAGACTTTATTATATTACTAATAATTATTATTATTTATTAACTCCCTCACACACATACACATACATATTTATAGACTTTATTATATTACTAATAATTACTATTATTTATTAACTCCCTCGGTATATATACGTGTGCCCTACTCAAGGATTTGAGGGAATTCTCGACCGCACATATATGAAAAGAAAAATATTTTTTGTCTTTCACATAATAAGTTTTTATTCCCCCAACAGCAAAATAAAGCCCTATTATGTTAACCTTACTACATTTTATCCTTATTAAAATAACATTAGGAAAAAAATAAAATTACTAATTTTTAGTAATATCATTAACTTTCTAATTCATTACTTTTTTTTTGATATTTTCTAAACAAACATATTGTTAATTGATCGTATTTTTTCTAAAATTACAAATTTAACCTTACTAATTTTTTAAATTGTATAATACCTTTTTTTTTAATATAAAATTATCTTTTGTAATCTTACTATTTATAAATCCCCTAAAATTGTTGAATTGGAAAAAAAAAGATTTTATATTTTTTTTTTGACCAAGTCGTCGGACTTCCGGAGCTCCATCCGAATTTGATTCTTACGTTTTACAGCTTTTAAGTTGGATTTAAAGCATGAAAATGGCGTATAAGAGGTAAAGAAACTCAAACTAAGTGAAAAGAAGATATATGTAAATGTGAGAAGAAAGAAATATGATAATGGAATACCAGAGAAAATGAAATTAATAAAGAGATGAGCATATAAAGAGAAGAAATCAGATTGGATTTATGTGAAAATTAAAATGTTAGAGGTGTGTTTATGAAAAATAAGTACAATAATTTGGGCTGGGCTAAGTTGTAGGACCTGGCATTGCATTTAAAGAAAAAAAAATGTAGAACAGCGTGTAAGTGGGCTATTATTAAGTCATAATTTGTTCATGTGTTTTATTGTCATTTTCATGTTTTTAAATATAATCTATATATATTTTGTGTGTTTTGAGTGTTATTTATTTTTAGGAAGACAAAATGGAGCAAAGAGCTTAAAAGTATTTAAAAGTAGAAATCTGTGTTGAATATGACATAAAGTGTGGATACATGCTGCAAAAAATCATAAGTTATTTCCCTTAAACATTTTGTACAGGATTTTGAGTCAAACTAGAAAATTTAAGATCTATTGAAATCTTTTAAGTTGTAAACTCTTAGCCATATTTTTGTTGGGATGAAACCTTATTTTATTATATTTCTTATAGGAAAAGAGTTTTAGATTTATTCTCCAAAGTAAAGAAGGAATCCTATATGAGATCAATTTCTTTCTTATTTAAAAAGATAATTCTACAACCCTAAGAAGATCTCTGGACATTGAATTTTCTAGTAATTCTATTCTCTCTTATATGTATTCTTCATCTACTATGTGTGGTTAAATCACTTTCTAGTCGAAGGATATTCAAGGTTTTGATTCACCAAGAATTGTGAGATCTAACTAATTTTACCTATTCTATTATTCTTGGATATTTGCAATTTCTTTGTTTTTCAAGTTTATTATTGCTTTGATTAATTTGATAGTCAACTATTTACTGTCAAAATAATTTATCGTTTTTTAGAATATCAAATCCGTAATTGTTTGATAGTTCTAATGTTTGAAGTAATTAACAACATTGGTTATGATCAAGTTTATTATTGTTGTTATGACATTTTTTGATCTAGTTTAAATGAATCAAACATTTCGAGTTTGTTGATTAGAATATTGAGTCTCTCTAATTCTTAATTTTATTGGTGAATTAAATCATATGATCGTATTTATGGTTCTTCATTGGTAAAAAAAGTAGTCATTAAATCATATCTTAATTATTGACAAATAAATGAGAGATTGATTGTTGATACATGTTTGATTATAATATATTCTAGGATAATTGAATAATTCTTGCATCGATGATCAATTCAAAGAATCAAAGTTAAGAATAATTTATTGGCTAGTTTCCTTCCTATATTTGTTAAATCCTTATTATTATTTTTTTGTTTATGCATTTTACATTATTTACTTAATCTTATTTGCTTTAATTCAAAACCTCCCTTTTTATTTTAATTGTTCTTGACGAAAAAAGTAGATCTTAACCAAAATCTGTAGATACGACTCTACTTCTCACTAACTGCTAGTTAGTTTCGACTATGGTTTCTAGCACACCTCTTGTTGGAGTTAGGTCATACTTTGTTAGAACAAAATAAGCTAAAGTGTTTATAGAAGAAGGTTGAATACAAGTACCACAATTTTTTTGAACTGTAAAAACTTAATAAGCACACACTGGAATAGGTTCAATATCCAAAAAAACAATAAAGATATTTAATATGAATACACAAGAGATAAAGTTAAAATAGTTATATTATAACTTGTATTTTTTCTGGAAATTTGTATAATCACAAAGTGATTAAACAACTACAAATATGTAAAGGTTTACATCTTTTTTTCTCACACACTAGCTACGCTTTTCTTTTTGAATATTTCTCTCAAGAACTATTACAAAGCTTGTCTCTGGTGTGTATTGTGTGTTTATTTCGTGTAGAAACTCTTACATATATAAGAGAACAAATTTAGAACCCATGTTTCTTTTTTAACATAGCCGCAGTATGTCTCATCAAGACTTTTCGAAGATGCACGTATCACATTGCTATAGGCTATTGTTGCTTCTGTTTCTATTTATGTTCTCCATGCGATGTGGTGTAAAGGTTGCTATTGGACCACCATATTTCATGGTGTATCTTCCCAATTATACTCCTTGCTTTTTTACCAAGTATTAGTGATTGTCTTTTAATCCCTGATGACATGTGGTTTAGCTCTTTACTATCCTCTGATGACAAGTCTTGATATTGACTTGATCAGTACTTCTGGATCTCCTGATAACAAGCCCTGATTCAGACTTGATCAGTGCTTCACTATCCACTGATGACAAGCCCTGATGTAGACTTGATCATTATTTTCCTTTCCACTGATGACAAGCCCTGATTCAGACTTGATCAGTGCTTCTTGATCCCCCTGATGTTAAGACTCAATGTTGTCCACTGATGTTATTCCCTAAAGTAGTGTATAGGCTATTGTCTGACGATCTTCCTTGTCAGACAGACTATTCCCTGATGGAATCCCCTAACATTTTAGGTACCCCTAATTACTTCCCTTGATGGTCAAGATTTCCCATGATGGTTTTCGCTGATGATTAAGTTATTCCCTAATGAGTTCCCCTGACAATCAGGCTATCCCCTGACGGGCTCCTTTGATGGTCAAGCTGTTCCCTAGTACCTTTTTGTACATTAACATTTTTGATAACTGATACTTTGTTGGCTTTTTACTTGAACACCTGATGTATGGAATACTTGAATAGTTAAGTATAACATACATCCACTGACTCTATCAAGTCCTTTTTAGTTATTCACTGATGACTTGTCTAGTGCAGTTATGGTTATCCCCTGATGTACTAAGTTATGTAAATATACTAAGATTTATATAACTCCTTGAGTATTTACAAATACACATTTATTTACTAACATCTAAATCATCATCAACATCATTTAGACCTAACATACTTCAACATTATCATTTTCCAATTAGGAATAGGTTTTTTCTATTTTCTATTGGGATGTGTTTTATTTTCTATTCCTAATCAGAATAGGTTTCCATTTGAGTTTTGGATTTGGTTATATTTCCAATTCCTTTTGGGTTTCTAACATTATGTTGGGGTCTATAACTACAATAGTTTATTGTGTTTATGGGTAGATCCATTAAAATCATGATATTTAATTCTTTGTGAGGGTCTATTACAAGGGCGTGAGAATATTATGTAACTATTGAGAGTTTGCAAGGTAGATTAGCGAAGTGTGAGATATTCCACCATAATTGTATTTTGTGAAAAACTTAGATTAATAGTAATAATTGTACTGAGTTGTCCATTAGTAAATGTTTATTTATATATGGTTTATATAACACCTTGAGTATTTACAAATGCACATTTCTTTACTAACATCTAAATCATCATCAACATCATTTAGACCTAACATACTTTAACATTATCATTTTCCAATTAGGAATAGGTTTTTTCTATTTTCTATTGGGATGTGTTTTATTTTCTATTTCTAATCAAAATAGGTTTCCATTTGGGTTTTGGATTTGGTTATATTTTCAATTCTTTTTGGGTTTCTAACATTATATTGGTGTCTATAACTACAATGGTTTATTGTGTTTATGTATAAATCAATTAAAGTCATGATATTTAATTTTTTTTTAGGGTCTATTACAAGGGGGTGAGAATATTATGTAACTATTGAGAGTTTTCAAGGTAGATTAGCGAAGTGTGAGATATTCCACCAAAATTGTATCTTGTGAAAAACCTATATCAATAGTAATAATATTCAGACAGGCTGGATGTAGCCTGAATTTGGATGAACTAGGGTAAATTTTGTGTTCTTTTTTGTGATTGAATGATCTTTTTTCTTGCAGTTTAGTATTTGTCAAGGTTTTATTCCGAACATCTAGTATCTAGAGATTGGTTTGTGCACAGAGTTTTTGGGATTGATCTGGGTTTAAGATGTCGGTGAATACATCTAAAGTTGAGATTGAGAAATTCAATGGGAAGAGCTTTTCGGTTATGGAAACTCAAGATAGAGAATCTACTCGTGGATCGTGATTTGTGGT
The DNA here is from genome assembly GCA_014636745.2 of Centella asiatica. NCBI lineage: Eukaryota > Viridiplantae > Streptophyta > Magnoliopsida > Apiales > Apiaceae > Centella > Centella asiatica. Next base: position 29,627,206 of record CM025781.1, read on the forward strand.
CGGTGATAGAAGATTTGAAGCTGGTACTTACTATAGAAAAAAGGGAGAAGAGGATGAAAGTTCTTCCTCTATTGTTGATATGACGATAAAGGATAAAATTGTTGAATGAGAGAAACTAGGTTGAAAGGCTCGAGGATTGATTCTCTTTGTGTCTAGCTGATACTATTTTGGGGAATGTTGCCGGTAAAAAATCTACAAAAGACCTATGGACGAAATTAGAGAATCTCTACCAAAGCAAATTTTTTGTCAACAAATTATTTCTAAGGATGAAATTGTACAAGTTGCGGATGGAGGATGGTGGATCATTCTCGGCTCATCGTCAAGAATTTAATACCTTGGTAAGTCAATTGGCTTCAATTAATTGTGATATGAAGGATGATGACAAAGTCATTACCTTGCTTTGTTCACTGCCGAACTCGTGGGACAATTTGATTGTTGCGATTGGTATTGGGAATACAGAGATCTCATTTGAGAGTGTTGTTACGTCCTTGTTATCTGAAGAGATAAGACGCCAAGGTATGAAAAGTTCCACCAAGGAGGCCTTGATTGTGAGAGGCAAAAACCAAAACAAAAGTAGGCGGTCAAACAGCAGATCTAGATCATGTAAGAGATCTAAAAGCACTGATCGGTCAAAGATGCGATGCTGAAAGTGTCAAGAACTTGGGCATGGTAAGAAAATGTTAGAGTGTATGCCCTAGTGGCCAATTATGTAATGATTGTGACACTACATTTATGATATATTTTTGGTTAGATGATAATTTCTTTTATTATGTTTTATTGACTGCGTTATATAAATGTTAACATAATAAATGTCCTTAGAAAAATGATACTAATTATATGGATTCAAGTATGTGACTTGAATATGAGATCATATAAGTATGTAATGTATCATTATTCTTAAATGTCCTTAGTCGAGTATCATTGTCAGCGGGACAACAATAATACATTGAGACTAGTATGTGATTAACTGATGGTCATATCTCATTGGTCATAAATATATACGAGATATATTAAGTTGATACATAGGTACATGTTAGAGAACATAGTACTGGACAGACCCACCATGAGAATTCTACGTAGAGCGTTATGCTATGTGTCATAAGTAATTCTCATAGTGACAATGATGTAATGGTCCTTCGACCTGAAGTCATGACATTTCTATATAAGGAGTTATGCGTTTTGACATTATCAAAAGTCACCTTTAACCGGGTGGACGATAAAGGTGATTGCTGGATGCATAATGAGTTATGTGAGAAATGAGAATGATGTAGATGGAATTTAACCCTCCTATAAATTAGGGGTGATATCTATAGGCCTCTTGATTGAGTGAAACTATAAAATGCATGGCCATGCTCAAATAGAGATTTGTTTCATATAGTTTACTCATTGATCAAGAAAACTAAAATTAAATTATGAAGAAGATGACACATCCATGCCTTGAATTTAATCTTAGATATCATGGTTAAAAGGATTAAGTTACATTGAAACATTGGTCACGAAAGGTAACGTCGAATCTATGACTTTATTATTACTTGGGTAACAGTGATGTATTACTAGATGCCGCTCACTGTTTATAATTTTATAATATGATTTAAAATTATTGCCAACGTAATAATAACCTACAAGGTCACACACAAAGTACATTCGTCAAGGAGATATAATTTAAATGTCAATAATTTTAATATATCAATAAGATTGATTTAATTAAATCATGACTTTAAATTATATACATATATATATATATATATATATATATTAATATATGTAATCTGTATGAAATAAAGTCCTTTGGAAGGAAATACGAATATATATTTATTTGTGCATATATATATTAATTAAGTGAGACTTGATTAAATATATATATCTAATAAATATAAAATTCGGATTTTAAGTCTCCTAATTAGATTAGGTTTTGGAATTACTCTATGAAAGGCTATATATATGATATATCAGCTATTCTCTCAAACCAACGTTTTACGTAGCCGCTCATAAGAGAAAGACTAGGGTTAAAAGAGATAAGAGATCCATATCATACAGCTAGTACTGTAACTCTTTTTGTTCGGATCGTAAGACGATTCGTGGGTGTTCGTGTGGATACAGTAGAGACGTAGTTCTATTGGATTGCGTTAAAGATTTGGAGACGATCAACACCTTCACCAAAACTTCAGATTCGCACAATTAATCGGTAAAATCTTAAACTATCTGTATTAAATTGTTTCACATAAATCCTCGGGTTTGGGTTTCATTTTTGTTTTATTTTAAATCGTATTTTTCCGCTACGTTTTATTCTACGAAACCCAACAAAAAGTCTGTCCAAATAAAGTAACCAAAGGAGACAAGAGTGATCCTAAGAAAAAGGAGGATGACGATGACTTGTACTTGATGGCGACTTGTGTGGCTCAGTCAAACTCTAATGTGTTGTATATTGACACTTGAGCTTCCTATCATTTGACTTCACATAAGAAGTGGTTTTGTGAATATGAGAAATATGATGGGGGCAGTGTCTACTTGAGGAACAGTGAGATAATAAAGATAGTTGAACGTGGGAAAGTTAGACTCAGAATGAGTGATGAGATGGTGAAGACCCTCCCTGGAGTTAGGCATATTCCAGGACTCAACAGAAATTTAATAGTAGTGGACATGATGAAATGTAGGCATCACTTTCAGTTGCACTAAAGATTCATGCAAGATGACTCGTGATTCAATGATTATTGCAAAGAGCACTAGATATGGTACTTTGTAAAAGCTCCTAGGAGACACTTTTAAGCCTCAATTTGGGAGTGCATTGATTTCTGAGACAGAGCCTAGTTGTGGCATCAGTAGCTTGGACACATAGGAGGGAAGGGGCTTTCTACCATAGCCTCTAAGCAGCTAGTGGAAGGGGTCTCAGATTGTTTTATGGGATTTGGCTTTTGTGAATATTGTTTGTATGGAAAGCAAAGCCGAGTAATGTTCAAGGGTGAAGGTACAAAGGCTACAGAGGTGCTGTATTTGATACATAGTGATCTTTGTGAGTCTTTGGATGAATCACTTGGAGCATCAAGGTTTTTTTTTTCCTTTATAAATGATTACTCAAGGTATACCTAGATTTATTTCTTGTAGAGGAAATCAGATGTGCTTGAAAAGTTCAAGGAGTTCAAGGCATTCATTGAAAATCAATTTGATAGAGGGATTAAAGTTCTTCAAACTGATAGTGTTTGGAGTATAAGTTTGTGGACAAGTATTATATAGAAGTAGGCATTGCAAGACAGAACACCATAATGTATACACCTCAGCAAAATGGAGTGGTGGAACGACTGAATCATGCCCTCATAGATAAAGCTTGCTTGATGTATGCAAAGTTGGGCAGGCTTGGTGCCTAAGTTCTAGGCAGAACTAGGTTCTATAGCATGTTACTTGAAGAATTGAACTCCTACTTTAGCGGTAAAGGATCAAACACCATATGAGGTATTTAGGAAGAAGCCAAATATGAGTCATGTTTGTGTGTTTGGTTGTGATGCCTATATGCATGCCTAAGGAGAAAAGGACAAATCTTGACTACAAATTTAAGAAGTACAAGTTTCTTGGTTACAAAAATGGAGTCAAGGGATACCAATTGTGGAATTCGGAGACCTAGACTATTGTGTACAACAGAGATGTGGTGTTTAGAGAAACACCAAAAGTTGATGTTGTCACTGAAGGTTTACCTAAGGAGACTAGTTGTGTTGAGTTTGATGTGAGGTCAACAAAGGATGTGGAAAATGAAGACCCATATAGTACATCAGAAGTTATTGATGATGATTCAGATGAAGAAAAATCAATTCAATAGGATGATGATGATGATAGTGTTGATTCAGATCATGGAGTAGAGACTAAACAAAAGCCTCAAGCAGAGTCTACATTGAGGAGATACACATAGGTTAGGAAAACACCTAACAGGTATTTACTTAGTGCTTCTTATGTTTTGATAGTCACTAGTGATGAAAAAGGTTCAGTTAAAAAGTCAAGAGCCTTGGATAATGCTAATATGTGAGAGGAAGATATGAAAGAGGAGATGTGGTCACTTGATCAGAATCACACATGGAAGCTTGTGAAATTGCCTAAGGTTAGGAAGACAATTGGCTGTAAGTGGGCATTTAAAAAAAAACAAAATGCATATGGTAAAGTGGAGAAGTATAAAGCTAGGCTGGTTGCGAAAGGACATTCTCAAAGAGAAGGAGTGGACTATGCAGAGAACTTCTCACCAATGGCAAAACTAACATCTATTAAAATTGTTTTATCTGCGGCAGCTACTTATGATCTTGAGGTTGGGCAAGTGGTCCTTCATGGAGATTTAGAGGAGGAGATCTACATGAAGCAGTCAGAGGATTTTGTGGTCAAGGGAAATGAGGACTTGGTTTGCAAGCTGAATAAATCCTTGTATGACCTAAAACAGTCACTTCGAATGTGGTATCAAAAGTTTGATAGTTATGCTCAACGGATCAGATTAACTTGAATTCAAGCTGATCATTATGTATATGTGAAGAGGTTAGCTAAGGATTTTGTCATTCTGACTTTATATGTTGATGATATGCTCTTGGTGGTTAATAGCAAGTAGATGATCAAAATTGTTAAGGGATTGCTAGCACAACTGTTTGAGATGAAGTATCTTGGGGTTGTTACTTACATCTTGGGCATGCATATACGAAGAGATCGGGGACAACGAAAACTGTGGCTTGGGTAAAGAAAATATGTTGAAGGAATCTTGAAGAAGTTCAATATGTCTGATTGCAAGCCAGTTGGAACTCCTATGTTAGTTGGAGTTAAAGTGTCTGCAGAGTTAACTCCAAAGAGTGATGAGGAAAAGAAGTAGATAACACACATTCCATATGCTAGTGTTGTTGGTAGCATAATGTATGCAATGGTGCGCACTATACCAGATATTGCTCACTCAGCGGGAGTATTGAGCAAGTATATGTCTAATCAAGGCAAGGAGCATTGGACTGCCGTCAAGAGGGTGTTCAGCTATCTTCGTGAAACCTCAGATTATACTTTATGTTTTGAGGATAATTGAGATAATGTTGGAGTATATGCCCTAGTGGCCAATTATGTAATGATTGTGACATTATATTTATGTTATGCTTTGGTTAAATGATAATTTCTTTTATTATGTTTTATTTACTGCATTATATAAATGTTAGCATAATAAATGTCCTTAGAAGAATGATACTAATTATATGGATTCAAGTATGTGACTTGAATATAAGATCATATAAGTATGTTATATATCATTATTCTTAAATGTCCCTAGTCGAGTATTATTATTAGTAGGACATCAATAATACATTGAGACTAATATGTGGATTGACTGATGGCCACATCTCATTGGTCATAAATATATACGAGATATATTAAGTGGATGCATAGGTACATGTTAGAGAACAGTGTATTGGCCAGACCTAACATGAGAATTTTATATGGAGCATTATGCTATGTGTCATAAGTAATTATCATAGTGACAATGATGTAATGGTCCTTCGACCTGAAATCATGACATTTCTACATAAGGAGTTATGTGTTTTGACAGTGCCAAAAGTCACATTTAACCGGGTGGACGATAAAGGTGATTGTTGGATGCATCATGTGTTATGTGAGAAATGGGAATGATATAGATGTAATTTAACCCTCCTATAAATTAGGGGTGATATCTATTGGCCTCTTGATTGAGTGAGACTATGAAATGCATGACCATACTCAAATAGAGATTTGTTTCATATAGTCTACTCATTGATCAAGAAAACTGAGATTAAATTGTGAAAAGGATGACACATCCATGCCTTGAATTTAATCTTAGATATCAAGGTTAAAAGGATTAATTTACATTGAAACATTGGTCACGAAAAGGTTGCGTTGAGTTAACAACTTATTACTTGAGTAACAGTGATGTATTACTAGATGTCACTCACTGTTTATAATTTTATAATATGATTTAAGATTATTGTCAACGTAATAATAACCTACAGGGTCGCACACTAAGAACATTCATTAAGGAGATATAATTTAAATGTCAATGATTTTAATATATCAATAAGATTGATTTTATTTAAATCATGGCTTTAAATTACATATATGTAATTTGTACATAGTAGAGTCCCTTGGAAGAAAATACGAATATATATTTATTTGTGTGTATATATATATGTATATATATATATATATATATATATTAGGTGAGACTTGATTAAAATATATAATAACTATAAAATTTGGATTTTATTCTCTTAATTAGATTAGGGGTTGGAATTATTTTATACACAACTATATATATGATATATCAGCTGCTCCCGCTGATATATGCTTTCTGAAAAACCCTAACTGCTTATAAGAGAGAGATTAGAGTTAAGAGAGAGAGAGAGAGAGAAATAGATTCAACAGCTAGTACTGCAATTCTCCTTACTTCAGATCGTGAGACGGTTCGTGGGGTGTTCGTATAGATACCGTAGAAGCGTCGTCCAATTGGATTGAGTTAAAAATTTGGAGACATTCAACATCCTCATCAAAGTTTCAGATTCTGCAATTTTAATCAGTAAAATCTTAAATCATTTGTATTAAATTGTTTCGCATGGATCTTCAGGTTAAGGTTTCATTTTTTTTTATTTTAAATCATTTTTTTCCTCTGCGTTTTATCTATCAGAATCCCAACAGATAAGGTGTTTCATGGTGTAACGGGGTCAGTTGATGCGAATTGGGGTGGTGACTTAGACTGTCGAAAATCAACAAGTGGTTATGTATTCAATTTGTTTAGTAGACCAGTTAGTTGGATGAGCAAGAGGCAAAGTATGATTGTCTTTTCATCTACTGAAACATAATACATGACATTGACTAATGCGAGGAAGGAGGCAATATGGCTTTTTTGGCTGTGCAATGAGGGTAGGTTTAAGGAAAAATCTGTTATGGTGAAATGTGATAGCTAAAGCGCTATACATTTGGCAAAGAATTCAGTGTATCACTCGAGGACGAAGCATATTAACATGCAATATCACTTTATCCGAGAAAAGGTGGAAGACAAAGTGGTGCACTTAGAGAAGGTTGACACAGTGACAAATTGTGCGGACGTCTTAACAAAGCCGGTTACTTTGGAGAAGTTTCAATGGTGTACTTCTGAAATTAGGTTGAAAACTCAAAGTATGAGAGTTGTTGCATTGTGTGTGATGTATTCTCCAAGTGAAAGAATGTTGGAGTTAGATTATACTTTAACATTATTATTTTTCAATAAGGAATAGGTTTTTTCTATTTTCTATTAGGATGTGTTTTATTTTCTATTGCAAATGAGAATAGGTTTCCATTTGGATTTTGAATTTAGTTATATTTTTAATTCATTTTGGATTTTTAACATTATGTTGGGTTCTATAAATACAATGGTTTGTTGTGTTTATGGTTAGATCAATTAAAATCATGATATTTAATTCCTTGTGAGAGTTTCTTACAAAGGGGCGAGAATATTATGTAACTATTGAGATTTTACAAGGTAGATTAGCGAAATGTGAGATATAACATTATAATTGTATATTGTGTAAAACTTGGATCAATTGTAATAATATTTAGATAAGCTGGACGTAACCCGAATTTAGGTAAACCAGGATAAATTTTGTGTTATTTTCTATGATTAAATTATCTTTTTATTTGTGGTTTGGTATTTGTCAAAATCTTATCGTAAATATTTGAAATCTTACGTTAATGTTTGGGATTCCCACAAACGTTAAATAAAAACGAGCTCGTTGTTTGTTTTGTAAATTTTTTTATTATTTAAAATATATACGCTTTCACTCTTTTCTTATACATTATTTATTCTATGTTTGACAAGCGAGATGTTATGATTTAATTATATATATATATATATATATATATATATATATATATATATATATATAAGGCATGTCTGTGTGTTTTTGTCCGTGTGTGTTTTTTGCGCTTATGTATAACTAACAATATCGTAATTTTTAACAAATAATCTGATATATTATAGAATTTAAAATCAGAATAAATAATGTTAAAAAATACATTCTCAAGTAGAAACAAAAATTAGAAATCCTAATAATAATTAGGAAAAATCGACAATAAATAAAAAATTTCACATAATTTTAGATGAAATTAAGTACATGTTAAATATTTTCTATAATTTTAATTTTCATATCAAAATAAGTTCCATTTACAATATTTTTAGTTTTTAACATTTATTGTAAACAAAATAATATTAAACACATTATATTTTATCTAAAATTATTTGTAAAAAATCAAATGTCATATATTTTAAAAAAAATGAATTATATATATAAAATTTAGCAAAACTAAAAATATTATCATCGTACCTTATATAAACTCGGTTTCATTTTAGGACGTATTTTGTGGTTGTCGTAAACTGATCAACGATAAATAAATCTCTATGTATTCGACCCTACTTGTTACAAGTTACAAGTTAGTTATTTTTTAGTAAAAATAATTTATTTTTGTTGGATTCAACACCCAAGGGTTATGGTTTCTGGCCCAACTCCTTTTCATCCCCTACCCCCACGCATACACCCACACAACCGCCCCCCACACCCCCACCCCCAAAACCGGAGTTCCAAGTTTCCGGCGAATATCCCCATTGTCGGCGTGCTGCGGAGGTGACTTTTCCCCTCGTTTCACGGCCGTTTTCCACGATTCTTCTCACAGAGATGAATCTGTGGGCCCCCAGAAACCGTTGCAGTCATTGAATTAAATTGTTAAAAGGTAACAAGAGAAAGATTAAAGATCCAAAGTACGCGTGTGCCATGTTCTTGAGCCGAAAATTTGGTTCGAGCTCTAGATTGTTATAAATCATGTTCTTTGGCTCAATATAAAGCTAATGTTCCAGTAACAAAAATCTCATAATAAAACACGATTTGTAAGTCTGAATTTTAAGGATTTCGCGCCATATGGAACCTAATTTTCATGTGTTCTTGGCTTAAATTTTTATCTCCTCATCTAGCACGCCAAAACTTGCTTGTAATACTTTAATTCAAAACACTCGATCTCAGAAACACAAACCAAATAACGGTTTGCGATTCTGTTTAGAATTGGAGGAGAAACTTTGGTCAAACTCATCTTCTTTATGAAATTTCCAGGTTTCAAGAATGTGCAGTCCACTTTTTAGCCCTACTTTAAAATTTTATAACTCGCGATCCAGACGTTCATTTCGCGTTTGGTTCGATTGAGTTCCTTCTATGCCATGAGGTCTATCATTTAGAGTCAAGGAACACAAAGAATTTGTAAGATTCTGTAGAGATATTTACCTCTAAATTTGTCTACGCATGCGGACTGGTAACGAGCAAGAACAGAGTGAGTTTTTGTTCGATATCTGTAACTCAATTTCTACAACTCCAAATCGAGTTCCATTTGTTTCTGGGTGTTAATTGCCATGAAAGGTTAGCATTTTGTTAAAATAGCTAAAGAAATAAATAAGTCTGGTTATGAATAACTTTTAGAATTTAGGACCTTCTCATATTGTGTTTGAAAAGTGTGTTAGAGTCTACAACATTATATTCTAGGATTTAGGGTTATCAATTTGGTCAAATAATGAAGCCGAAATCTCGTTAATATTGTTTTTTTCCACTATATAGTGGTCCAAGAGAATTTAAGATATTAATTTTTACTGAAAATTTATAATCAATGTTAATGTTTAGTTAATCTAACTAAATATTTGTTATTTTAAACATATTTTAATGCACTGAACAATGTCATAATGATTTTTGCTCGAAATTTATCACCTCGTGCGGCAAGATTCCAACGTTTGCTACTATACTTGAACTTTTAGTAAATCCTAATCTTGCATAATTCATAACATTGACGTCATCAAGCACTAATAAATATTTGAAATCTTACGTTAATGTTTGGGATTCCCACAAACGTTAAATAAAAACGAGCTCGTTGTTTGTTTTGTAAACTTTTTTATTTTTTAAAATTTGAAAATATGATTAAGCTTTCACTATTTTCTTATACATTGTTTATTCTATATTGAGAAGCGATATATTATAATTTAGTTTAATTATCTTGATATATATATATATATATATATATATATATATATATATATAAGGGGTGTGTGTGTGTATAACTAACAATATCGTAATATTTTAATAAATAATCTGATAGATTATAGAATTTAAAATCAGAATAAATAATGTTAAAAAACACATTCTCAGGTAGAAACAAAAATTACAAATCCTAATAATAATTAGGATAAATTGACAATAAATAAAATTAGGATTTTTTAAAAGTTTAGTACTACATCTTTCCAAAATGCATGACATTTGAATTTTTTTCACATAATTTTAGATAAAATTAAGTACATGCTAAATATTTTGTATAATTTTAATTTCATATCATAATAAGTTTCATTTAAAATATTTTTAGTTTTTAACTTTTATTGTAAAAAAATAATATTAAACATATATTAAGTTTTATCTCAAATTACTTATAAAAAATCAAATGTCATATATTTTGAAAAGAATGGATTATATATTTAAAATTTAGCAAAATTAAAAATATTATCCTCGTACTGTATATAGACTTGGTTTCACTTTGGGACATACTTTCTGGTTGTCGTAATTATCGGTCTGCTCATTTGTAGGTTTCAAACTGATCAACAATTTTTCCAGTTCATGTCTGATGCTGACAAGGATTTATTTAAAAATGTTGAGTTGACATCTATCAATTTACTTGGATTTTTTGTAGTTCTTTTAAATTCTAATTAATTTATAATAAATAAAATTAATGTTAACATATTGAGTTGGTAATTTAGAATTTTTATTCCACTAAGTTCCTTCAACTTTTTCTAAGAATTCCCAAAAAAACCATCCAATATTTTAAACTATATATTATTTACTGTAGCGGGGTAGAGATCAAGAGTTTGTTTTTGGCTATTGCAGCCACATTTTATTGGTATTGATGCCTGCGCAAACGTATCGGTAAATATTACAATTGACATATTATGAATGTTATTAAAATTGGACTGGATCGGGTCGATTTGAATGGTTTAATTAGTAACCGGTCATGAATTCGATTGGTTTGATTAAAATTAACGGTTCATGAAAAAATCAAAAAAATTAAATTTTTTTTTTTTGCTAAGTGAGTTTTCTCCTTTTATTTCTTAAAACTGTATCTTTTGTCCTTTTATGAACCAGTTTAATGAATTTTTAAAATATTTGATGAAATTATTTTAATTATTAAAAATTTAAAACTTATATTTGATGAATTTATAAGAATATTTATGATTTATATAATATTTTTCCTAAAAAAAATAATAGTTCAATTGAACCATGAACCAGTAATTTTACCGATTCGATATCCAATCCGATTATAATAACAATCAATATTATCCTCCGAAAGAGAACCGCCTTCTAACAAACAAGAATTTTGATGGAATATAGCATTCATATGTCTATTATAGTACCTATTATATTAAAGATTAAGAATTCCTATTTATTTATTTGATATTTCAGAGACAAAAATTGAATTTGATAAAACAAAAAACTTTTGTGATTTTTTCAAAATATTAGATTATGTATCGACAAAGTAATATGATATAAGGATCATTTTTGTTTTTTTGTATTGGGGATTCTAATTAATTTAGTGTCACGACTAAAATAGGAGAATATATGTTGCAATTTTTTTTTTTAAACTAAAAATAATATTAAAAACTCACTTTCTGATTCACTTCTATTTTCTCTCCTATTTCTCTTACCAAGGCGCGGTATATTAGGCTTGTCATTAATTATTATTGGCAAGTGGCAAACACTTCTCTTCTGATAAATGAAGACCAACCAAAAACATTGAATAGAGATTGAAGTAAATAATAACAGAGAACAATGTTTATAGAATTAAACCTTGCAACATTTCTTATAGATTAAAACTTTTTTTCTAGAACAGAACATAAAGAACTAGAACTCAAAAAAACTTCATTGAATCATGGAAATCATCAACGGTTACATCTACTTTCATTCCCTAGTCTACAAAAAAAATATCACAAAGCTCAAGATTATATTCACTTATCGTCCCCATTGATGGTGAAGGTTCTGAGACGAATCTAAAACTGCGAAATCATCCAATATTGACAGTGAAAATTCCGATAAATTTAATGGTTGGCTTGTTTGTGATGAGCTGCTCTGCATATTAGCATTCATATGTGCACCAGAGTAGTCCATGCTATTCAAAACAAACTGATTTAACGTCAAATTTTCTTGATTATTCATCACTTGATTCGCGATTATGTCGTTGTCGATGTTGTTTGTATTAGTTGTGAGGTCGAGTTTCAAATCATCAACACCGAGAAAGCTACTATTCATTGCCCTTAAACCCTCTAGGAGTGCAGTTTCATCTAATGGTAAGGCTTCAGTGTCTTCAAGCATATGATTTTCGATTTCACCAAAAGGGATTTCAGCATTTCCATTAATTAGTCCTGTTTCATGCACAGAGCTCATCCCATGAACGCCTTGGTAAGGTAAAGTGGTTGCATGGCCTTGTGGTGTCACAGCCGTTATAGGCAAAACAGACGAATTGCATTGTGTCTGTGTCATTGTCATCGGAGAGAGAGAAGCCGCATTGCAATGAGTCTTGTTGCCTTGTGTTGCGATGGTGATTGGTTGAGCCCGAACACAATTCGACCAATGCATCACCCTTTGATTCCCCATTGCGTTTCTTTCTGTCTCATCCATACGGGGAAAATCCATAACTATCGAAACACATTAAAACGCACACAATAAATCAACATTATCATAGATTTGAGTTACTTTTGCACTTGACCCTGCTGGATATGCTCAAGACTTGAAAAAAAGGAACAAAATGTAAACAACTTAAACTCGTTTACCTGACAATGGCGACGCAGAATTCAGAAATCCATGTGGTTCATTCACGGCTACAAAATTCTGAAACGCATTCAGATCGAGAACTGTCGGGTGAACATACTGCACAGGATTAGTCATTTGAGGACTCATGTTGGAGGCATGGGCACTCAAAATGGTGGGAAATGTTGGAACACTGCAGATATTCGGGTAAAAAAATGGATTGCTTTTTGTTGGAAAAGGCCTTTGGCTTAAGTCATACAACCGTTGGTCGCATTGCAGAAGTTTTTCATAGTGCTTGTCAAGAATACCAGGAGGAAACACAAGTAAATGCAGCCTGAGAAATACAAGTATGCAAACAAGTTAAACCATAGTATAATTAATGGATTTTTATTGTTTGACAAAATTGTAAAACTTTGTGCTAATCAAATGTAGTCATTCCAACACATCTTTGATTCTTGATAATGTAAAAAACAAGTTGTTTAACAAAAACCAGCTCTATCCTTTCAAATTTAGGTAATTAGGTTGCTTAATGTGTAGGAATAAAAGGATCGACATTGATATCTGGTGTTGGTATAAAGGTCGAGACATAGAAAAAGTAATTATTTTGCAATAATATTTGTCGAAACAAAGGGACCATATTTAATGGAACTCGACAGAATAAAGGTTTTTGTTTTAATTACTTCTAAGAAATGACGTAACCAAAACTATGTCGCATTTGTTTTTACTTAATGGATTTTTATTGACCGTAAACTAATATCTAACTACATTTTAAATACGCGATGTGGAATAAAATTACCACAAAAAATAATAAACTGAAAACAACTTGAGACCTGTGAATGGGAGCTTGGCCTCCAGTAAAATCTGATGCTTGCTCCCAGATAGTATGCTTCCGCGGCTGCGGATTTAACTCCCGGAAAAATGTGGGTGGATTCTCCAGCTGCAGAAATTGAAAATCAATTTAAGAACTAAATAATCACTTGAGAAATTAGATAAAAAAATAAAAATAAATAATAATAATAATATAGAAATGACATAGATAAACTTTAGTTAAATAGTATTAACCTCAACTTTCAAGACACCAGGTTGATTTTCTCTAATATCAGCACAAATCCCAATGATGTCTGACCACTGAATCTCGACCTTGTTCTTGAGAGCTCCGTAAAGAATTTCCCATACAATTTTCTTTTTAGCATAATAGCATTTTGCTATAAGGTCACCTTCATGCTTTGACTTTCTCTGCTCACATTTCAAATTAATTTACTAAGTTGGAAGCTTTATATCAAAAAGAACATTTATTAAAAAAATTGATTAAAAGTACAAATTAAAAAAAATTACCTCCCAATTTCCAATTTTGAGTAGCATGGCTTGGAAATTTGAAGCCTTGAGCTTCTCAGAATCCATTTTTACTCTTTCTGAGCTTTTCTTTGCTTCTGTTAACTTTGTCCCTACTAAATTTATTAGTGATGGTGATTTGTTTAGTTTCAATCCCAGTGGACTTGCTAAGTTGGAGAATTTAATAGTTTGCTGCACAAAAAAAATAATGATAAAATTATATTATTAAAAAAAAAGGCAAATGAAAAGGACTGGCTTGTTAATTTCATGAATTTTGAATCATGAAATGAAAAGGAGAAGCTATATAATAGAATAGGGTCTATAAAAAGAACAAAAACAAAATTGAGAATGTATTTGTCAATGAAACAGTGAATCAAATATTTGAAAATTTATACATACATACATACATATATATATATATATATATATAGAGAGAGAGAGAGAGAGAGAGAGAAATTCGGATAATGAGTCATAAAATGATCTACGTATCTTGAGGAGGTAAAGAAGCCCCGCATCATATAAACCCACATAAATTCTCTAATCATAAATTACCAAAAACCCCAAAACAATTAAAATATGTAAAATCAGATGTATCAATTTCGGAAATCTTTTTTCTTTTCTAAGGTGAGTTTTAACGTTTCAACATGCACATTTTTCTTCAAAATAATAAACATTAGATGGTTTTTCTTCAAAATAAAAGAAAAGAAATGTTCAGATTATAAATCCATGTTTGTCAGATTTTGTTTTTCAACATCAATACACAAAATGGTCAAACATCTACATGTAAGAATTAAACTATTAAGTATCAATTCAAACAAATATAAACTTTAAATCAAGCTATATATTCTATAATCAAACAAAGACTGAATAAATCCCAGATTTATCTTTAATAAAACAGAGCCTTAACATTTTATGCATAACATACTGATATCAGATGCATAAAAAGATGGTAAAAAGATGGTAAAATCTTTTGAAAACATCAAGAAACTGCAAATGTGCATACCCACAATCATATACACTTCGGTTTCTGCACATTTGTGATGTAAAATTCAGTAGAACTGAAAAAAACGAAGAACAACAAGAAGATGATGAAGAAGAAGAGTAAAACGAAAAAATCAAGAACCTGTTGTGGATTTTGATCATCTGAAACCTTGATTCTTTTGGAGCCAACATCCTCCGGAGAACTCGAAATCCCAGAATCCAAATTGTTTTCCGACGCAATTAAATCACGAGAATAATGATTTTGATTACGTTTATGAGAACTCTCAGCTTCTTGAAGAACCATGTTGCTAATTTGTCCCTCCTCTGTTTTTCTTCTTCAGAGTATATTGATTGTGATTTCTCACTCTATTCACCTATATATATATATATATAGACTGTCATCATCATTGATATTAACGCGTAAAACACGTGTTCATATAATCAAATATATACATACATATTTACTGTTAATATATATGTATGTGTACAGATGAAGAAGAATACAAAGGAAAAAGAAACAGAGTCAAGTTAATAAATTGTGCAGACTTTGTGTTTTAGCTGTTTGTTATATACAAGGACTCTGTTTTGCATCAAATTTCTCCTACTTGTAATTAGGGAACACTTTCGAACGCGATAAAAAGTACAGCCAAGCTCCTACTTTTACTGACCCCTTAGATTCGGTTGTTACAATTATCCGAATTCTGTTTTATTCATTAAAGATTCCTATTTATCTATTTTCTTTTATTTGTTGTAACAATGGATGATAATTGTTAGGGTAATTATGTTTATAATGAGACTTTAATAATTAATTTAATGATGATCAATTTTTTAATGAAAATTTTTGTTGTGAAAGTATAATTTTTACTCTAGTAAATTTATCTTTTCCAACTCATATTTTTAAATTTCTTACTGTATCATATTTCACGTTATGATTTTCTTTTATTATAAGGATGTATTCGATGTTTTGAAGAATTTGAGTTAAAAGAATTCATTCAATTCTAAATGTTGCACATTCATAATATAGGTTTTAAATGTAATATGTTTAGTGATGAACTATTTGTATGAGTCGTTAAAGATTATTAAATGATACTCCTTTCCTTTCAAAAAGGATTATATTTCAAAAATATATATAATATTTTTACAAAAAATTATGATTAAAATAATTAATAATTCATAATACAATAAAATTCTAACCAAGTAAACATCTTTATATTTCACTTGTAACGAGTAAAAAGCAATTTGAAACATACTACATTTAAATTACATGGAAATTGTTTTTCTCTCTTTAATTTTATACATCTCTTTCACAATATTTGGGAGTTTTTAATAAAAAGAAAAGAAAAGATGAGAAAAAAATAGAAATACTTTCTTCTCTTTTTGTTTGAAAGTTTAAGAGAAAAGAAAGGTAGTTTAAAAAAAATATTTCCTTCTCTTGTCTGCAAGTGAGAAGAAAATTATCAATTTTACAATTATACCTTATTAAGACATGTTTGATCTTATCAAGGGGGTGAAAAATAAAGTTGGTAACAAGAATAGTTTGTAAAAGTTAAAAATGATTTTTTCTCCAAATCTTCACATTTTCTGAAAGAAAAAAATGGGGATTTTTTTTTTCCCACTTTTTCTTTTCTCTTTTCTGCCAAAAACACTTAAAAACAACTAAAAGAAATATTTGCTATCAATTTTTTTTTATTTTCTCTTTTTAAGTAAACTCCATGACACAAACTCTTTATCTCATTTGAGAGGTCAGTATTAAATTTATATTAAATACATCTATGTATGTTGCCTTTATTGAATTGTTCAATATGTTATGCTTAAATTACAATTATTATAAGGTGTTTAGTACTCCATAACATTTTGATATGCAATTTCTTTTTCTTTTTCTTTTTTTAAATCCTAATAACGAATCATAATTAAAGTAAAGCGGATGATCTAGTGATCTAGAAACGTGGGACAACTGATGTGACAGGAATTGAAGAGACTTCGGTCGTTGTGAACATCAACCAAGTTTTCTAACTCCACGACCATGACTAAATGTAGTGTATTTCACACATGCTGCTCTTTGAATCGAGTTCAATTTAAATAAATTTTAAATAATTACGTAAATAATTGAACTTATATAAGTATCTCAAATGAAGTATTATCGAATCAAGTTTTCTTATTTAAGGTAGTTCAAATTCGGTATCACTTTTTAACAAAAAAAAAATTATGTTTATAATCAACTTATTTATATGAAAATGTGTTTTATGATTTTGTCCAATTTATGCATCCCAAATTGAAGGAGAGTTCAGGGGTATTTAAATAAAATTTAATTCTTTCTCATATAATTTTAATTTCTGTATTAAGAGGGTATTTGGGATTGTCCACGTATACAATTTTAAAATGTTAGTATATTTACTCATTTTAAAAACCTTAAAGTAACAAAAAAAGTGAAAAGTATTTGATTTCAAATTACTACATTAAATTACTGAAATAGACTAGTAAACTGTAAGTTACAATGGTAAATCAGGATAATTATTTTAATTAGTTGGGAAAATTTGGTAAGATCAAACAAACTCTTATTTCAAAAATGGAGCACAAATCATGTTTGACAGGGTAGGGTATGGGGGTGGGGGGGTGGGGGATTGGGGTGTTAAATGGCTGCTGGCCAAGTGTTAGCTATAGTAGTCCATTTAAATCCCAAGTGGATATATAAAATAGTAGGCGCCTACTACATCTCTCCTATTTATGAGATTGACATACTCCATATTATGCCCTTTTTGGATTTGATCGGTTGAGTTGAAAATTGGAGGCACGCAGCTTCCTTAACACTAGCCTTTCACCACCTTAAAATATAATTTTCTCCACAAAATATATATATGTGTGTATATTATTACTAGTATAGTGGTATGTATTGTCATTGTCAAATTGTTCTCTGTGTCATTGTCCATTCAAGGAGGACAGTCACAATTTATAAAAATCCCTATACATGCTAATATTCTTCAAATAGTTGCATTTAGCCCAATACATACCATTATTATCACAATTAGATTTTTAGGAAATTATGATTTACTTGATTTTATTTGAGATCGTTTGTTAACGAATCATAAATTATTTGAACCATTGTAATTTAATAGATCACAAATTATGTCAGTTGACAAGATTTTAATTTGTATTTATAGTAAAATGACCATTAAAAATGGTACCATTTTGTGACTGTTATTATTATTTTTATAATAATCTGACCAATTTAATATTTGAAAACAATCAGAATTTAAGTGAAATTCTAGTAGCGTACGATACGACAAAATATGACTAAATTATATCCCACCTATGTCACTCTCCTAAATTCTATCTTATTCAAAACTAAAATAAAGTTTTAAGATGGAATTTTTTATGACGTTCAATGTTCTTTTTTACATATATTTTAGAAGCGGAGAGACTCTCTCAATACACGGTTAAGATATGTTACCGATAGAGTTTACAGTAGTACTTACAAATTGCTCACCAAGAAAACCGACTAGTGTTTAGTCTTGCTAATTAAACCAACATTCGTTGGACCTTTTTATCTCAATCAATAAAAAGATTCCAATTATATATGTGACAACATATTTTAGTGACAGAAATTAGTTTTAAAGACACTTGTTAATTATTTAAAGAATAAAACATTATTCTAAACCAAACATTTGATAACAAAAGATATTAACTTCTAAAGTTTTAATTATTCCCTCTGTTTTTATTTAGTACAAATTTTTTATACTTTGTACTTACTTACAATTAATGAATCTTTTGTCTCATGGTGGTCTACTTCAATCCATTTATGAAAATTTTATTATTGAGTTAACTATATATTTTCACATATTTTTAGGGATTCACATGAAATTAATGGATCGGTCATTGCACAGATATCAATTCTTCAAAATAAAGGAGATATCCAAATCATACAAATCACGATTCATAACTAATAAGTATTATAGCTTTAAATTTATTGGTGTTTTTTTATAATTGTACTTGTTAATTTACATGAAATAGAGAGAGATTCAGACTTCTATAAGAAATAATAATGCACTTACTAAAATTTATTAAAAATATAAAACGGTAGTTAAGGAAAAATAAATTTATTTTTTCCTTGAAATATGATAATTGCTAGTAAAAAAAAAAAAGACAAAAATCTACAGGAGCCACAATAAAAAAAAGAAACAGAGAGAGTATGGAGCGAGGTGACTATTATTGCTCTCAATTTTCATTACGATGCTCCAAATCTCGTGTGTCCAATCAAAGTTGGAAGTGGGCCTTAAGGTCATCATGATTACACATTTTGGTGCTATACACTATTTACTTCCTATAATACATCATGATACACTTTTTTTTAGTTGTGTTAAGGTAAATTTTAATACATGTTAAATATTTTATATATGATTTTAATTTTTATTATATTAATATTTATTTAAAATATTTTTTATTTTTTAAAAATAAAATATTTAATATATATTAAATTTTATTTTAAAATAAGTATAAAAAATCAAATATGATGTATTTTAAAAAGAATGTAATATATCCTATATTTTTCTTAAATTTTTTAAATGATAAAAATACACATTAGTAACTCATTTCGTTCAAGGCACTAAATTACATGCACTTAAATTTTAAAACTTATTCATGCATACAAATAAACTTATTAAAAAAATTCATAAATTAATTAAAATTTGGTATATAAACAAATTTATTTTTCTCTTTCTTCTTTAATTAATGTGATTAATTAATTTTTTTATATATTTCTATGAGTTTGTATGTAAAAAATTATTATTTTTAATTAGCGAAGAATGCAAAAAATCACGGTGAATCTACTTGGCGTCCATATCATTTGCAAATAATAGAATATTTTAGTTTAAGGAGGCCTAATCTTATCCATTTAGGTTCGTCATGCCTAAAATCTTTGTGGGATTTCAATAATTGGAAATCTAGTCATCTAAAAGGAAATCCTCACGTGGATTTCTAACTTTTTATGTCGGTCAATCCTCTAATCCCTTCATCTCCTCGTCAACAAAATAATCTGCAAAAATCGATTTTTTTTAAAAAAAAATATAGGTGATCTCGTTTGTTTTATTTTAAATTTTTAAAATTAATTTTAAATATTATTAACATAATTTATACTATTAAAATTAAACTTTTTAAAATTTAAATTTAAACAAATAATGTGTATCTCATAATATCCGAACTTATAATTTTTAAAATTAAAATCGGAACAAATAAGAATATAAATTATCTTGCAAAATGCATATAATATTTAAAATAATAAGAAATCTATTCGATATTTGTTATACCAAGTTGAAAGATTTTTTCCTTTAAAGATTTTTTATCATAAAATTTATCCACGTTTAGATTGTAGCTGAGGCATGCATGATATCTTTGGTGGGGTATGCTTAATTGTAATTAATTAGGTGAATATTTAATTAGCTATAAAAAGATTGGACTAATCACCCTACTTTCTTTCTTATTTTTCTTCTTATTATTATTACTATTATTTTATTTTGTTAGAATCACCTTTCTTTCTACTTTTAAATAATTTTATTTTATATTGTTATAATCCGCTTTCTTTCTACTTTTAAGTATTGAGTCATGATGACGAGTCATCAGAATTATGTAGTCTTTACCTGATTAGATTGTGGATATGATAGTCTTCCTCTCTCTTTCTACGTTCTACTGTAAGTCATAGTGATCGAATAAGCAAGATTTTCTGACTTTTGTATCCACAGAAAATTCAGTTTAGATTCTGCTTAGGTAATTCTTTTGACAATGACTTGTACACATCTTCTCACCCATTTTTTTTTTTTTCCAAAGGGGTGCTATCAAAGCCCAGTTGGTTCATTGATTTTAGTCCATGACAATGTTTGTTTGTTTAGAATTTTTTTAACGAAAAATCTCGTAATAAAAAATAATTTATTAATAAACATATGCTAACTATTAGTCCCTAAACTAATTTCAAATTTTATTTGTTCGACCCGTATTATAGAATGAATATCACTACTTTACCCTTTAATCCTCATTATTGATAATAAAAAAATTACGACTCTGTATATGAGTTTCTCATTTAACCACCATGAACATAGTTAACTATAATATCTTTTTAATACAAATTTATTAATCTCCATTTTAATCACTATCTAATCATTGGCTCCTATAGAACAAATCACATGTAAAGTTCTATATATACTTACCACCTATTAGTTAAGGATCAAAGAAAAAAAAGTTCTATATATACTTACCACCTATTAGTTAAGGATCAAAGAAAAAATTCTTTTGAGTAAAAAAGATTCATTTGACGGTATAAATGTTATTGTATCACCGATTGATCTTGATCATAGACATTTCAAATTATATAATTTTCTCATTAATTCAAAAGGTTGCCAAATCTGGAAGTACGTAAGATGATTGATTTGTCAGTTGTCACCAACCCACTAATAACCATCCCAAGGGGCTGAGGATATATGTATTAGTGCTTGCTACTATTTGACACGTGTGAAATGTGTCTTAACTTCCAACATGCACTTCCCACAGCTAGCACACCTTCCACAAAAGGAGACTTAAATCCTTTATTTCTATTTTTGTAATAATACAAAAATTGATTGGGTTTATACAAGTCCACCTCATTTCTCTTTTTTGGTATTTTAAAGTGAATTGCAATGATGGCTTTATTTTTCTAGAGGGGCACGATCAACTCATCACATATGGCAAACCCTACCTTAAGGCCTAAATGACTTAAATGTCTCTCCAAATTATTATTATGTTTGAAAGTCATCTCTCATTTACTATTTGTGAGTAATATAGTAGTTTATTTCAACTTAAATTGTATAAATTTTATATTTATATTTATATTTTAGTAATATAATTTATATAACTAAAATTTAGAAAATTTTTAAAATTTAATATAAAACAAACGGGGTCATAATATATGCGTTCTTCACTTTCAAAGTTGCCCCTGATTACTAATTATATGACCAGAAATATATTTTGTAACAAAATATTCGTCACTAATGAGAGAAAACTTGTTACTAAATAAATAATGACAAAGGAAATTATTACTTTTAGTAAATGATTCGGAGACTAATTTGAGTCAATGGCAACTTGAAGATATAGATGTGTCATCTAGCCCTACCTTGACTTTGTATCATGGTATATATGCTGCATGCCCCATAATTTCCATATCCAAAAATGATTGCACCAAGCCCCCAAGTTTGCCCTTTGCATTGTGGGGATTGTGTATTTCGCCACAAGAGTGTCCCTTTTTTTTGTATCAAGAAATTAAAATTCTTAATATTTTCACCAAATTTGAAAAATAAAATCCAATTTGAGACCTTTATTATTATGCCCAGTTATATTTAAATAATGAATACCAAATGTCAATATTACCCTATTAGTTAATAAATTTTGAAAATGACAAAGTTGGAAGTCTGAAAAACATTTTTACTTCTCTAAGTTATCATTCCCTTACAATATATGATGTTGTTCAAGTTACATTTTTTTTTCTTTTTTGATCCGCAAAATCTTTATAACTACTAACCCGTCCTCTAGGTCATAAGAGACTGATTTGGTGACTTAGGCTAGTTCACAACCACAAGTTACAAATTAAGTTCATAATATGAGTTTCTCATTGTTGCTAATACGTAGGTAATTATTTGTTTATAACAATGAATTTTGCCAAAATCGTGCGATTCATGTAGAATTTGAATTTGAATGAAGTTTCTTAAATATACCCATATGATCATTTATGCATGTTCTTTTGAAGTCGAAAAACCTAAATATTCACATGATTGAATATAAGTCAGTTTTGGTGTTTTACCAGGAGGAGGAAATTTTGTTTTTGTTAAAACTCATTGGGAATTGAAAACAAGATGGAAACAAACATCTAAAACTTATATTTCTCCTTATGTATTACCATACATGTATCTATTGATGTAAATCCTTTGAATATTTAGCCCATTTTATGAAGGATTCGGCCCAAGAAAGGGATTAGGGCCATCGACCCACATAGATAGAACCCAAGTCCAATTCTCGATCCATTCAATGGGCTGCTCTATTTTGTGCCCTATCTTCCGTCACATGTCTTCTTAGGAGAAAATTAAATAATACTCGATGAGTTTCAAAATAAAAGATAGATTTATAAAGACAATTTTTATGTTAAAATATATTCGTTGTATTATGTTATTTGAAATAGAAGTTTTGGTTGGGAAATACTAAATAGTGGTGATAGTTGGATCTAATTATGTTGTAAATAAAGCAAACTTTACATATCTTTTATGATTAACTTTAACTAATACTTATATCTTTAGAAATTAGTAAACTTTACAACATATATTTTGTGAGAACCCGAAAATTGTAAATTGGTTTTATAATTTGAGATAATATATTTTGTGGCAAATTTTATTTTATGTTATCTTATTCTTGCATGAAGTCTAATTCTTTTGGATATGAATGATAAATTCATATACTTTCAAAAAGAATTTAATAATAATGTGGTACTCATGATTACAAGGTTAAATCCTTGAGAAGGTATTAAAGGGGATTAGCAAATCCCATATAAGATTATTTGATCTACAAGAAGGAGAATGAAAGGATTACGTAGCTTTATAACTACGTGTATGATTTAGGTGGCAAGTTTGTGCATGAAGGACAGCAGCTGCTTATACGTACTTAGCTGCTAAGAGATCATGATGAGCAGCCGTACTTACCGTCCAAATCAACCAATTATCTTATTTCAAGCTTAATCGTAGCTTACTGCTTTTTAACTCTATAAATACCCCATCCGAAGTGATATTCTAACTCTTTATCAAATTTCTCTCCTAAGAGTTTCATCAAAATTGTTATCTCTGAAAACTTCCGAGATTTTCTACCGGAGAATTTTCTCAGAAAAGCTTTGATTCCACTTTGAGAACGAAGAGGTAAGAACTTAGTATTCTATTCAGTTTTCTTTCATGCATAACATCGAAGATTTATGCTAAGATTAATGTTTTTTGTATCATCATGGGACATCATAATCAGAGATGTTCATGTTAAAGTCTTCCATTGTAGCAGAAGCAGGCTCTGCAGTTAATCTTGGATGAGATATTGTTGATCTCTGATGAGATATTGCTAGTCCCTGATGAGATAGTCGTAGTCTCCGATGTGATATTCTGATATTCCCCGGTGGGTTATTTATTCCCCGATGGGTTATTTATTCCCCGATGGGTTGTTTATTCCCCGATGGGTTATTTATTCCCCGATGGGTTATTTATTCCC
>CM025781.1:29651601-29670398 GCA_014636745.2 Centella asiatica
TTTATTCCCCGATGGGTTATTTATTCCCCGATGGGTTATTTATTCCCCGATGGGTTATTTAATCCCCGATGGGTTAGTTAGTCCCCGATGACGTCAGGATTAATCCCCGATAGGCTAAAGTTTAGTCTCTGATGACGTCACCAGCATCTCTGATAAGAAGTTAGTCTCCGATGACGTCACCCTTAATCCCCGATAGAGTTAAAGTGACGTCATCAGTCCCTGACGAGTTTTTAATCCCCGACGCGTTTAATCTCTGGCGCGTCCAGTACACGTATTAGTCCCTGATACTTTCCCGTAGTCTCTGATGGCTAAGGGGATTATTCCCCGATGCACAGTTTGTTATCAAAGCTACCAAACATTATTTTCTTAAGGTTATTTCACGATGTTATTATACTAGATTCAAGTCAGTAAAGTCTAAGGACATCTCATATCTATTTTCTTCCATAAATTATTATCAAGGTATTAAGATATTACTTGCGTAATTTACAGAATCTTTTCTCGCAAGTAAATTGACTTGAATTTTGTGCAAGGGACTGAGGCAAGTATATCTACACTCTTATATTTAATTTAAATTAAAGTAAGTATATCTTCACTATTATGCTTGATAATGCAAGTATATCCTTACTCTGACGGTTATTTCAGCTAAGCGCATGATCAATTGATTCGACATGCGTGCAAAATTACATCCTTTATATTTAAATTTCCTTGTGAAACAAAATGCTATGCTTAGCTTCCGCTAGCATGATAAATATAATGCATGGATATAAAGGAGCCTTGATGTATCTGATATTATTCAATCTTATATCTGTGCAAATGAATGGGAATGTTATGTCCCTTAATTGGGAAGTGCCACATAGTTGGCAAGAGGAAAGGAAAGGTGCTGATTTGTTCTTCACCTAACCTAGAGGAATTTTATGTGATTACGTACGTACACACCAGAGGGATCATGCGGGCACAGTTAGGCCAGCTGTATACCGTATGGTTAGCAGATCCAACGGGTATAGCCCCCGAAGGATATTTTTACTCCAAGAAAGTTATGCTTGACACTAAGAAGGGTTACACAATTGAATATCATCAGTAACCCTAAAGATTTCTTAAAGAATCCAGAGGCATTGATATCGTTCCATCAAGCCTTCCAACAGAAATGAACTTCTTTGAAACGTTTCGATCTCGTTCTTCCCTAAATTGTCTATATACTTGCTGGGCGTACGCCGCTCATTCTTGTTGAATTTTAATGTCTGCAGGGCAAGAAGTTAAGGCTGAACCCTCAGATAAGGGGAAGGCAAAAATGATTGATTACTGAAGCTGGCTAGCCTTGTGATGCCATTAGGAAGGGAGGGAAGGAAGATGATCTGGGATAGGATATTTTGTATTACAAGATAGAAACAAAATAACTTCCGCTGTAAATGTAATATTTTGGGTTATAATAACTCCTTATCACTGTTTCTTTCAGTAGTTAATCTCTGTATGGATGTATGGTTATCTTTTCTTTCTTATGACGAAACCCTGATCCAGTGAGGGATTTTGGAGTCGTCACATATTTTATGTATATCATTCTTTGTATATTTATTTAAATTAATTTTATAATTGTTTATAATTTGTATAAGTATTCGTTATCATTATTTGCTAATAACTTTAAATATTTTTGTCGTTTATCGATCAATAATTATTTTATTTTTATTTATAATTATTAATAGATATTGTTATATAAGATTAATATCGCCATGATTTTCTTAATACTTAGTTAAATTTAATCATAAAAGATATGTAAAGCTAACAAAATTTAATACTTATAGCATTTACAAATTTGTTCTCAAGGTTAGATCTTAATACTTAATATCCGGTCCGCCTAACAGAAAACAAATTTGTTAATGCTTAATATCTTCTTTTCTTGAAGGAGTATGTCATTGAGAAATTTGATTTCCGAAATAAAGGGTTTAATGAAGAAGAGGTTAGAGATAATTTCTTATTTTGATCATTTTTACTAATATTAGTTGCAATCCATGTATCCAAGTGTGATGTTTGCTCTATTATAGGTTGAAGATTGGAAGAAGTACCACATGGATGATCACAATTTTTTACCCTAATTTTATTCATACCATTCATACTCTCAATATCAATTATTAATAAACACAAATTCATTTAAATTAAATAAAAAATAAGTACATTTTAATGAATGAATGTAAATCAATGACGGAGATGGAGGGTATGAATGCAATTACTTAATAACCATGATTTATTGTGTATATAAATTATATCTCACTTTATATAATATACAATCATATATATAACCTCCTAAAATATGTAAATATAATTATAATTCTTTTGAATATTAATCAGCATTAACTTTTATCTAAGTAGTTAAATGAACTTAATTACTATTTTTTTTTTATTTTTGTTCTAGAATATGTGAATATAATTAAACTATTTTAGAATACTTATTAGAATTAACTTTTGTCTACTTAGTTAAACGAACTTAATTAGTAATTTTCATTTTTATCTATTTTTTCTATCACTATTAATCAATTAATTTCTCCTTATTTGATTTTAAAAGTATTTCATGAAATAATATTTATAAAATACGTTATCTTCAATATGTAAATATACATAGAGAAATTTAAAATAAAAGGTCTGCTCTGTATCTATCTCTCTCTCTCTCTCTCTCTCTCTCTCTCTCTCTCTCTCTATATATATATATATATATATATATTATTAACATTATTATCTATAAATATTACGGAGAATTATCTATATCTAATATAGAAAAAGTTGGATGCAAGCCATTTCCATTACAGGTTTTTCTATTCGTTATAGCCATTTTTATTTTCATTACTGATTTGCAATTTGAGGTGATACAGTGAGCCAATTTTATCCATATCGACTCTTTGTATATAATATAGATGGATGGATGTATAAATTATCAGTTTTTAATCAGCTAAGCGTTTAAAATATTTTTTATATTATAATTTCTTAAATAAAAATACGAATAATTAAAAAGTTTTTAAAAAATATCTCGTGAATGCACGTACTAACAAAGGTATATAATGTATTACTAATTATATATAAAAGTTTTGGTACTTTATAAACTGCCACATAATATAATACTTAATTATCATAATTTATAATTTAGCAAAATGACAGCGGATGCTTAGGAGAGAGAATTTATCACGTCTTAAAATTATTTTAAAGAATTGAATTGTTCTTACTAAAATATGCTCCCCTAAAGATTATATACATTTATTTTAAACAGAATTAGGGTACAATAATTAAAATGTGACGTAGTTTATAGAGAGTAATGATGCCAGATGTTACCTTTTGTGGTATTATAGGTATAGAAAAATTATAATTGATGAATGTGTTTTCCAAACTAAATTTTAGTAATTGGTCATGTAAAAATTATAATTGATGAACGTGCAGATAATGTACTGAATAGTTATGTGAAAAGTTTTAATTTTAAAAAAATGGAAACTTACGAATATAAAATATTTTTAACTATTAGAAAGTATTTGTCTTCATATTTGATCACCTGTTGATAGTTTCACACAAATTTTAAATATTCATGTTACTATGGTTACGTATGAAAATTGATACTTTCTTCATTTTTTTCAGCAGACACCACTTTAATTTTTGCACGTAAATTTTAAAAAAATTATAAATTTAAATAGAAACAAATATTAACACAAGATAAAAAAAATATATTAAATATTGAACACATACTAAATTTCACTTGAACTTATGTGCAGAAAGTTAAAAAAAAAATTTATTAAAAAATGTAGGGACTAATGATAAATGAAATGGAATCTTATTATTATTATTATTTTTTTGAAAATGAATATAAAAATATTTTTACGACACATTTTACATTATTTAAATAAAACAAATTCTAAGTATGAACTATCCACTGAAAGTTCATCATCTAAATGGCCACCGGTCAGTTTGGCGGCGCGTGACCGCGCGTATTAGGTTTCAGAACAAATCAACTTCAGAGAGGTATCGTATTCTCCATGGTGGTCATTGGTAGAGGATGGTGAAGGATCATTTGATTCTTTTTTCAGTAATAATATCTTTTACTTTTTGCAAAAAAAAAAGTATGAACTAATTTTCTAACCTCAATGCAATGCGCCGTGTTAGTCAAATCTTTTCTCAAAATGAAAGTACACGATCATCTATATATTATTAATCCTAGAATATAGAGTAACCAAAATTACATTTCTTAAAAATGATCTTCTATTTTAAATTTAACTTTCACCGTTTAAATAAAATTTATATATAACAAATTTAAGTTATTTTGTTCAAATCCCATACAGGGTACGGGGTTAATGGTTAGTTCCAATAAAAAAAATAACATTTCAAAAGGTTATTTAGTATTTTTTTGTAAAAATTTATGATTAAAATTTAATTTGAATTTTATTATTTTAATTGTAAAATAATTAACAGTACAAAATAAATTTAGACACAAACAAAATAAACTCTTTATTATATGAAAATATTATTAAACTCTTGTCATAATTTAAATTTTAAGATTTCACAATCTAGTACAAACAAAATAAAATATTACTATTTTTGTAAAATAAAGGGAGTATTCCTTGGAACACTGTAAAAACAAAATAAAATTAAGATAACAATTCAACAATATACAGATTAAGTGAAAAAGAGAAAAGTTTGGCCGTCTCCGTACATCAACTCATCTAAACAGTCTGAAACAATAATTCCCAATCTAATTTCCTTCATCAAATTCCATTCCTATCTCCTTTGATCCAAAACAAGGAAAAAAATTGATACCCATGTCACTATTTCAAATGATTAAAACAGAAATTGCCAATCTGGGCAAATAATTTATTCTCTGTGTCACGAATTTAGGAAACTCCGAACGTAAAATCTTGATTTCAATCCCATAAATCAAATTTAAGGAGAAGGGGGTAAGTTGCAGAAGGCATGCATTTCCTTAAAAGGAGAAAAGAGTTCTTGTTTTTTATATGTGGCCTCATCATCCTAATTATCACAGGTACTCATCTAATCCTCTCATGTTGTTCTTGATAATTTTTTACATTTAACCCATTTTGATTTGACAGTCTTATCTAGTATTTTGTATCCAGTCCCAAGTTATAAAGATTGATGATCCACATGATATTAATTTAGTCATTTTTCATGGGTGGGATTGAAATTATAAGTTGATTTTTCTATATTGAAATAAAATTGTACAGTCAATTATAATTTGGGTCATATGGAGATCATCAAGAAAATTCTACTGGAGTATTCATACAGGGGAATGCGATATCTTGATTGGTAATCAATTACTCTTGACAATTTCATTGTTTTTATTAGTAATGGTATGATGGGCAAAAGTGTAGGTGGCCAAATCCCCAAATACTATGTTATTGATACCTCATGTTTAGAATGAGTATATGATATCAAAATGTATAGTTTTTTTATTAAAATAAAAAAATTATTTTGAGGCAAAACAAGTGGAACGTCTTCTCCGATCTCTGCCTCTAGATCCCAATAGACTAATTTAGTTTAAGAAAAGGTAATGGCTTTTTTAGCGCATAGCCAATAGCAGCGCTGAACAATTAAGTTGGTATGCAAGAACTATTTAACGCGGGAAATTTTTCTCTATACAAGTTGTCGAACGAGGATTTTGAACACTTCCGGTACTGACAGGGGCAATTACCATGTTATTAAAAGCGGTGTTTAAAACCAAGTCTCTGGCTTCTAAAATATCAGTCGTCCGACGTTAGTTGCTTGCGATCGCTGTTACGTTGGATGGCGCCTAGAACTCGATCACCCACCCATTCACACACCACATCAACAACTCCTATATAACCCATATATAATTATTTTTATGCAATGTTCTAAAAGATGTTACGTGGACCTTGACGGTCAAGTACGTGGACCTCGACGGTCAAGTGAGGGCCTAACACCTAATCCTTATAGGCGGTAATTATGCGAATGACTAGGTGGATATTATTCGGTCATTCGAGGCAATACAAATTATTATTATTATTATTATTTCGTATTTTACAAAACAAATAAAATTTAGTAACACATGTACAAACCAAATGATAAAATTAAGAATTTTATTATATTTTAAGAAAAAAAGAAGAAGCAAAGTTAATAAGTGAGTGGATAATATACATAAAAAAAATATCTATAATATTTTAAAAATAACTATTGGAAACATATTTGGATTTATTATTACTTTTTATTGTTACTTACAAGGTCAGACAAACAATGAAATGTATGGTTTATAAGAATCATGTTAAAATTATTTTTAAAATTTTAAAATATATTTTATTCAAATTAATTCGTCTAAACTCACCTAAGTCTGCCTAATTGCCTAAACACATAATTGGATGCTTAAGATGATTTTATACATTTAATCGCCTATCTCTGTCTAAATGGTCGCTTAATCGCCCGTCTAGCCTGCATTTTAGTACACCACTTTTGTGTAGCTTGTAAGGTTGGAAGATATTTTTTTTTCTTTTCATGATAGTAGTTTATGATCTAACTACCGTGTCCAAAAGTATACCTTCAAATTGCCCAAATTATACTAAATTATGCTTCAAGTGTACTTTTGTATACCAAAAATATACTAAAAGCGCATAGAATGTACGCCTTGGGCAATTTGGTACTATTTCAGAAGTCTAGTGCAAAGTCTTTTCCCATTAAAATGTTGTGTACTTATCAGGACACATATTTGCACTGACTATATGACTCGTTTCTTTCAATATATTTTTAAGAGCCCATCCATTGAGTGCATTGCATGCATTTTATCAATTTTACATGGTTTGGAACTTGGATGATAAATACATCATTTGCTCATTTATGGATATCTGGTTTGTGTATTTTTAAAATTTTGGACATCTAGAGCTGAAAGATAAGTATTCTATTAATCATGTACAAATATATATATTCATGCAGAGCCTCTAAAGACTAATTGAATTTGTTTTATTTTTATTTTTTTTAATTGTTTTGGATATTACTTGATTAAGATATTCTATTATTTTCAATATCTAATAGAAATAATATTAGAAGAACTAATTACCAATATCTTATAAGAATAGGATTAGTAATATCTATTATAAATGCCCCCTAGGATTATTTGTAATTAAATTTTTTACATCTCTTTTAAAATTATCAATATAAATTATATTATTTTTGAGATCGCATTATCTATATCTACGTTGTTTAGAGTGTGAAACCTAAATATCACTATTTCGTTGCATCAATTAGTATCAGAGTTTAGATAACTGTATATGTGGTCATGACCGAAAGAACAGTTAGAATTCTATTATAAAAGAGTCTGATGATGATTTTGAAGAGTGTATCTGGATGGATTTTGCGATTCAAGATTATCAAAGGTTGAACCAAGGTGAACGCATATACGATTCAAGATTATCGAAGATTGAACCAAGGTGAACGCATATACGATCGTAAGTATGATTATATTCTAAACTTTTGAGAAATTGGTTATTTTGATGATAATCTCACCTATGATGTGAATAATTTTATTTATTGGATACTAGATTTGAAAAAATATTTTTATCATTATTGGATATCCGATAAAAATAAAAATTAACATCTCACAAACTTGGTGGATGTACTTTGTTTTGGTGGAAGATTTTTTCAAAGAAAATAAATATTTTGGACAAGACATTACTTGTGATGTTATTCAAGATGTATTAATTATGGAATTTTATTTTCGAGATTTTGAGTATATTACTTCAGAGTTATATGTACTCTTTGGAAAATTTTCAATATATTAAGATAAAGTTTATGTTCAACAACAAAAGCGTAGTCTCAAGAAAAAGGTACATACTACGCAAAAGTCTTCTCAGTCTGCTAATATTGAAAGAAATATGCCATTAGAAATTTAACTTGAGAAATTTGATGAAAAATTATTAGAAGTTTAAGTTGAGAATGTACAACCCAAGCAAATTGAGATCGTTGAAATTGTTGGGGTGACGAGTGAGGAAACTTTGATTCAAGAATGGAAGAACGTTGAATATGTCCTCACAATCGATGTTCCTATAGTTGATACACAAATTGTTGACAATAGGTTAGCGGCGAGTGCAGTGCTTCAACTTCATGAAATTTCATCTCTTCTTACGATCAAATTTACGAATCACATTGAATTTGTTATTCCAGATTCATTGTTCACAAGGCAAATTTCGGCAAAGGTATTTCTATTGTCCAACTTATTTTTTCAAATCCTATTTTGATACGTTGAATGGTACAACTTTGGATAAAAAGATGGAGCATGTAAATTTTGTCATACCAAAAAAGTATTTTGAGGTATCAAACAAGGCATTACTATCGAGTATATTATTTCCCAAGAAATTCTTTGAAGTGCTCAAGTGTGCAAAATTGGTTGAGATTGAGTTGATCTTGTTGTGTTACCTGGGGGGATTACTATACAAGGTTCATGGTCAAGTTTTCTCCACATATATTTCTTCTAAAGATGAGCGCTCGATGTCGAGCTCTTTTTAAGGGGAGGGACAAATGATGCAGTGAAGATGAATCAGGCCAAAATCTTTATAACTTGCGAGTTCTCGTTTGATAAGTCTAACGAGGATGAGTGTTTCTCTTAAGCGGGAGGTAATGATGCAGGAGTTTCTGAAGACTAATTCAATTTTATTTAGAATATGTTTTGTTTCCGTTTTCTTAGTTGTTTTGGATATTACTTGATTAAGATATTCTATTATTTCCAATGTTTAATAGGAATAATATTAGTAGAATTAATTACCAATATCTTATAGGAATATGATTAGTAATATCTATTATAAATATCCCTCGGGATTATTTGTAATTAAGCTCTTTACATTTTTTTTCGTAATTATTAATACAAATTATATTATTTTAGAGATCACATTATCTCTTGAGTTCTTCAAAAATTTATATTTACGTTGTTTAGAGCGTTAAATCTAAACATCACTATTCTGCTGCGTCAATTCACATATACATAGACACATACATACATATATAGTAAAATCATTTTATTATTTCTAAACTATATGAGCAAGAATCCAAGAGAATGTGCTATATTCAGTCAGTTTTCTTGTTTATCTCTTCATCTAGGTTTTTGTTTTTAACAAAAGTATGAAGTATGAACACTGCCTTCTGTTATTTCCACACTGTAGTACACTAGCTGACTAATACATACAGTGCAAGTATTTGATACACAAAAGTGAGACCGACGTGTGAAAATAACAAAAAAGCAGTGCAGAAGAAACAATTCCCTAAATAAATATCTTTTCTAGTATTCATTGTTTTACCTTGAATCAATGTTCTCATATTTGTCTGTTCATTGAAGCTAAAAAATGTCAGAAAATGGTTGGAGAAAAGGCCTCATCCAAGACTGGCAAATTTACTATATGGGACTGTTTCGATGGGAGTCTTGGAAGCTTAGGCTGCATGGCGAAAGAGAGTGTGAAGCTCTATTCCAACAACATCAGAGCTGCTCATGTGGAGCTATCCAGGCACAAAGCAGTCCAGACTGCAGTGGCGGATGCACTGTCAGAAGGTATGGCTGCTAAAGACGCAGCAAGACGAGCGAAAAAGGTAGGCGAGAAGGCTGCAAAGCGGGCAGACCGCAGAGCTGATCGTGTTCTAGGTCCCATAATTTCGTCCGGATGGGATTTTTTCGAAGTGATGTACTATGGGGGAACAATGACAGAGGCAGTTCTGAGGTGTGGCGGAACTTTGCTTGGGACTTATGCTGCTGGATTTCTTGGAGAACAACGATTCCAAAGGTTTGGTTATCTGGTGGGAGGCCAATTTGGTAGTTGGATTGGAGGAAGGATTGGACTAATGGTTTATGATGTGGTGAATGGGGTGCATTACCTTCTTCAGTTTTCAGAAACTTAACTGGTGAAGTGCTGTTTTGTCTCTGTTACTCCACTAAACTGACTGCATATAGCGCTTGGAAGACCCCATATATGCTTCTCATATTCATGTTATATCCGAGACTCATTCGTGTTCAAATGATATATTTTGGAAGATTTGGAACATTTGATTTGGACCCATTTTGAAACTACGAAGCTTATACATATATATATGATCTTTGAAGCTTCTCAGGATCCCACATTTTAGAGTCTC
The DNA here is from genome assembly GCA_014636745.2 of Centella asiatica. Lineage (NCBI taxonomy): Eukaryota > Viridiplantae > Streptophyta > Magnoliopsida > Apiales > Apiaceae > Centella > Centella asiatica. The sequence continues at coordinate 29,661,700 of CM025781.1, forward strand.
AGTTGCTTATGACAACCTTAAAGACCGTGGCGAATTATTTTCTAGGTAACCTAATTTTTAATTCTGTTTAATCATTCCTACTTGTTGCTTTGTTCTGAATTGTGTTGAGCATTTGTTATTGAATGTGCAGAGTAATGACATCTCTATATGAGATATGAATAGACACTCAAAATAGTGCGTTAGTAAAGTAACAGTTGGTATATATTATTTACAAACATCACTGCTAAAATAAATTATACAATATGTATTATACTTAAATAAATTATTAGGATAAAATTGATCCTAAAATTTTAATATGTGTTATAATATTTTTGTATAAAAACAGTAATTGAACTACTTATTAATTTATTCGAGCGAATACTTTTATGTTCAAATTCTTCTCGTTTAACTTATCGAAATTTAAATATTCTATGTTTAAATTCTACTCATTTAACTTATCCAAGTTTAAATAGAATATTAAGTTTAGTTCATTTTTATATCGAATTACAGTCAAGCCGATTATTTTTCGAATCAAACCTAAGTGAATTCTGAATCATTTAAATTCTATTACAACCCTAGTGGCGAATGGCCAAATTGCACATATTTGTAACAACAAAAATTTGTCACTAAAAGTGAAACATAAAGTTTTAACATTAAATTAATCCTGTTTTGCAAGAAGCTGTTGAGTTTTGGTGGCAATTTTTTTTTTTTTTGAATTTGCTATCATTGTTTGTAGTTGTGAAAAAACTCTATGATTTATTAGTAAATTAAATTTGTCGTTAAATTACCCAAAAAAATTAAAATGATATTATCAGTGACAAATAACTTCCATACAATTTGTATTAAACTATCATAAGCATCCTTCTCCATATTAATTTAAAAATATCCCACATCCAATAACAATTACCAGAAAACAAAAATAAATCCAAATACCAAATATATATTGTAAATATGCATGCATCCATTTGATATACAAAATGCCTAATTCGACATACCAACCAAATCACAAAATAAGTTTATAAACTTATAAGTCAACCCATGTAAAACATACAAAATAAATACTAATAAGTCATCAAAATGCCTCATTCGGCATGCCAACCAAGTCTTCTTAACTATTTAACATACATCACAAACAGTCATCATTCTTCACAACGTGTCCTAGCATTTCCTTATCCGAATCAGTGTGTATTTAAGATTAGATAGAAATGATCAGTTATGTACATAATCATGAACAGTTATTTACTGATAAGCAAACTTTAACTGAGCAGTTATGTACGTAATCATGAACAAAGAACATACGGGCTTTAACTGAACAACAATAAAATAGAATTTAAATTAAATGATAATCAATAAAGACTCAGAATGTTAATCGACCATATAAAAAAATGCATATTCATAATATAAAACTAAAACTGGATTTCCCATGACCATATACTAGCATATACAAAACTAGAACAGAAAAACATCCTGACATTCGCACAATATGACAGAACATGCAATAGTATTACTCACCCGGCATAAGTATCTATAAATCCTTTTAAATTTGGCCACGACCACAACCAAAAAGGAAAATACCTTTGATGAAATTTGCAACAACGATGGACGAGCAAAGGAATATTAAAGTGAAAACAGACCAGAAATTTTACATCAGTTTAAAAAAAAAATACAGAAATTATAGAGCACAAATGAAGAAAATATCTACAAAATTATCTACACGTACGACAAAACTAAACAATCGAAGCAGTTCTAGTAGTGCCTGAAACAGTTGAATTACTCTAGAGCATCGACTTATTAGTAATCAATGTTGCAATTCATTAATATGCATTAGCCTCACACGAGATAAAACATAAATTTTCTTGGAGTTTCATGATTCCAAAAAAAATTTGGAATTTCATGATTCCAAAAAGAAAACGAGAAGAAAAAAGAAAAAAAGATACAGCGAATGTCAAAACTGAGAATCAGTACCTTGAGGAGAAAAAGCAATAACATAGATTTAGAGATGCATATGAGGAGACAGTTGCCCAGCTAGCAGAACTTCAAAGATGCAGACTTTAACGTTACAGTTGCCAAGCACTTCACTGTTGCTCGCAGGAAATGTTTTTAGTGAAGCATCCACACTAGATATCAACTCCTATATCTTGAAAAAATCACAAATATAGTAAACAAGCCAAAAAAAAAAATCTTGTTTCAAAAAATAAAGCTTATGCCATTGTAAATTCTGCAGGAAAACAATAGTTTGATAATAGTGTAGCTGAGTAATTCTACAACAACAAAAGAATTGCTATATGATAGTGTAGGTGTAATTTCAATAAGCTAAAAGACCTTTTTCAAAATTCAAGTTGACTTAAGGGAAGTCTGTTGTTACTTTGTTATACCTACTGCAATATGGTAGTGGAACATGAGAGATTTCCTATATTTGGTTGGGCATCAACAATTATTTCCAATTAGGACAATTCAATAAGTTATACATAATGAGCATGTTGACTTTTATTTGTGTGTCCCTAAGTTTCTCAGCTCTACTTCTCTTTTAGTATTCACTTTACAGACTTCTCAAAAGATACAGAATGAATAAAATTTAGTACAAAACCATGGACCGTCGTATCTTGGTGGAAAAGATCCAAATTATTTGACCAAAACAAAGATATCTTAATAGAATATACTTTCAAAGCAACCACCCCAACAAACTGCTAAAAGAAATCATAAGATCAGAGGGGTTGATTCACCAACAGAAAGCACCAGAAAATATCATCGAACTACCAATTCAAGCAAAACAAGTAGCAATTATTACTTTATAGAGTAAGAGGATCCTCCATGACTGTCTGCCCGAGGGTGCCCAAGGGATCTATTAATATTATTATATTCCTCAAAGTAACTACTTTCATGTTCAATTATATCATTTGTAACAAGAAAAAAGTTTAAACAAAATATTTAATCATGTCCATCTGCTTTAATAATCTTTACTTTGGTATAATCTAAATTTTAAATCACACATATTTCATAATTGTAACTAATGGTGTGCATTTATTGGAATACTAAAACTGTGACATGGTTTCATAAGTTCAATTTTATTCATGTAAATAAATAGAATAGAAAGCCAGAGTCTTTAGAGTAAGACAAATCCGGCAGTGCTGGAATCGATTTTGCAGCACGAGGAAGAAGAACGACGAGCGGAGAATCCATTGGTACTGCAATGACGAGACATGATGGAGTTTGTGTGTTTGTTTGTTCGAGCGAGCGAGAGAGAGTGCGGAGGAAGCGATACGACAAGGAACAGTGGGCGAAGCACGATTTTAGTTTAGTGGGGGTCAAAAATTTTTAAACATGCAATATAAATGAATTTGTTAATGTGCTAATGTATTATAATTAAAAAATATATATTAAATTCAAAAGATTCACAATATTTCTCTACTATTCTTCAGTTTTTGATCCGAAGTTTATTAAATTATAATGATCTTTGTTTCAAAATATAATACTATTCTAAAATCAGAAAACCTATTATACTCTAAAGATAAAATAAAAATTTATACATAACAGTAGTTTTTACATACATCATAATATTTACTTCATAACTATTCAAATTTATTATACAAAAGATTAATTTCTTAAGAGATATTTGTTTGTAATAAGAGTATTGTAATTTTTAATTCTAATAGTAATATCTTTATAATAAAAATATTATACAAATGTATCATTTTCCAATTAAACTCTTTTTAAAATAAAAAAAATAGTATATCTTTAATTTGGAACAATGAAATTACTCTAGTTATAATTAAACAAAAAAAAAACAATTTAACAAGGACGAAGTCCCCTCGTCTTGCACTGAATTCGCCCCGACAAGGAGGGGAGGAAGATAGAGATAGAACGGGGAAAAGGGGAAGGAAAAAAGGAGATTAAAAGGAAAGTCAGAATAAATAGACGGGCTACCCAAATAAAAAAAGCTGAGATTTTAAGTTAATTCCGAGTAAATGAATTTAGTCAGAATTATTGCAGTCGGAGATAGCATTTTTTTTCTTGTAGTATATATATATATATATATAGCTAGCTCCATCTGTTTTTTAGTGTATATTTTTTAGAAAATGTAATATTGTAATACATGAAAAATTATTTAAATGTAATTATAATTGTCGAACAAATTTTATTTCAAATGTAGATTATTACTTTTATAGAATGGAAGTACCAAGACTATTATAACAGTTGTAACTTAAATCATGACAATTGAGAATAATATTGAAAGAAATTGGAACAAATTAATTTTAAACGTAACAAATGACGGAGAACGCACAAAATCTGAATCACTTGTCATAGTTTTAATGTATGTCATGTCAATAGCTCGTACATGTTACCGGTTGATAGAAGTGTTACATTCATTTTTTTGGTATACTTTAGCAAACTGTACTACAAGAAAGGTAGCATCTGCCTTCTTCTTTGTAGTGGATATAGAGTATGATTTTATGATTTAATACTTTCTATTATATATTATATTAAACGATAAATAAAAATATTACAAAATTTATTATATATTATTCTATATTATAATTTAATATAGTATATAATATAAAATTTGTGACAAACCAGTTTGCTAGTGAAACTACAACAAAAGTTTTACTCATTTTAATATAAAATTTGACACTACATTTTAATAACATAATATATTAATTGCATATATAGTTGCAAAACTATTTGCTACCAAAGAGTTGACAAAAGTTAGTGACAAAAATTTATGTCACTAAATAGTTGACAATTTTATGACAAATTTTATTGTCGTTAAAAGTTGCTAGTTGATTTGTGACCAATTATATTGGTAATTAATCATGTATAGTATTCTAGTACGTTGTATTAGCAACAAGTTTAATGGCATTTTAATTTGTATCACTATTAATCTAAAAATTCAATGATATCTAAAATTCAATGATTTCAATTTCTTTGTAAAATCATCAAAGGGATATGAATGTATTAATCTCAAATCTTATATGAGATTAATTTAATCAAGTATGAACAGAGATTGATTTTAATGAACAAAGATATTATCAAGCTTACTTGAGAAGGAGACTGTTGTAGGTAATCAGAGGATTACGTGTTTTATGTTTGATTAGTAAGCTGCATGTGTGTCAACAATTGATAAAGATTAAACTGTATGTGTGGCAGCAGCTGCTTGGTATTATACCAGCTATTAAAAGTGATATGATGAGCAGTCACTACACCTGCAAAGCTGGTCAATCACATCACCCTAAAGACATAATTCTAGCGAACGACTGAGAATTATTATAATTTATCAAAATGATCCAACTGCTCTAATGAATTTACGAGCACTATAAATATATCATTTGAGGTATAATCGTAGCCTCTCTTCCAAAACTTCTTTTTAGCCGACCACCCACATAAAATTCAGGTTCACTTTTTAGAGCAATTGTCATTTTTGAAAGCATCCTGAACTTTTAAGTTCTTCCTTAAAGACGAAGAGGTAAGAGATTTATACCAATCGTATACTCTGTTTTGTTCTGTTTTATTATTTCATGCACATAACATTTATTAGTCATGCATGTTAAAAGTTATCTAAGAAAAGAATAAATTTTCAAAAGCTGCAGTAGTATTATTTTGTATCTGTGAGTATGTGTGTGTGTATTATGTGAAGGAATGATACACACAACAGATAGGATAATAAGGCACCCTAAGTTGGGTTCATTCATTGTTAGACATCATCCGCAAACATTTGAAAGATCCTCTTTTGTAGCAGAGACAAGTTCTAAATTAGTCTCTGATAGTATAAAATAATCCCTAAGAGATTATATGTTAGTCTCCGATGAATAACAAATGTTAGTCTCCGAGGAACAATTTGTTAGTTTTCGATGAGCAATTTTTGTTACTCTCCGAGGAGCATATTTTGTTAGTCTTCGATGAACAATTTTTGTTAGTCTCCGATAGATAAAACTTCTTAGTCTCCGAGAGACAAATATATTAATCTCCGAAGAGTTTGGCGATGACTTATGAGTTTGGTGTTGACTTGATGAGTTTGGCGCTGAACAACTTATTCATTGTTGAGTTTGGTGCTGAACAAATTATTCACCGATGAGTTTGGTGCTGAGTTTGGTGCTAGTCAAGTAACTTTGACGATAGTTAAATAGATTACCGACGAGTTTGGTGATGAGTAAATTTCATCCCCTGATGGCTATCCCCTAACGGTCATACACATCCCTGATGACCGAAAGTTATCCACTGATGGACCAAAATTTGTCCATTGATGAATAATATGGATATTTAACAGTCTAAAAAATCCCTCAAGCTTGTTTGAATGAAAATTTTCAATTTCCAACGTAACAAATGATTAAATTAAAACATCAAAAAGATAAGAAATGCATGGACATCACATACATCACATACGTACATACTCGCATTTATATTCAAGCATAGATTTTCATGCTAAGTAAACATATATATGTTTTACAGAAGTATTTCACTCATCAAGTGAATTAAGTTAGCTCAGCTAAGTAAAAAGACAAGTATATTCTCACTCTTATGCTTATTTCAGTTAAGCGCATGATCAATTGATTCGACGTGCGTACAAGATTATGACTTTTATGATTAAGTTTCTTTATGAATCATAATGCTATACTTTAATTTCCGCTAGCATGATATGAATGAAAGTGCATGGATATAACTGAACTTTGATTTATCAGTTATTTTTCAATCTTATATATGTGCTAATGTATGAGAATGTTTCCACTTAAACGTTGAGCAAGTGCTTATGTTAGTCTTAAGAGGAAGGATGTCGTACGTAGTTTACAAGAACCTCATTTAAGCTAAATAAGACATGCAAGATGGTTAAGTGAGGATCGAAGAGTTCGAAACCTCAAAGTCAAAGATATTTTCTAAAGTGCTAGAGGTTTTGACATTGAATCCGTCATACCTCACAAACAGTTTGAACCCTCGTTGTGCTTCAAACCCACCATACATGATTATGTTTGCTGAGCATAAATCGTTCATCCATATTGTTGTTAAATATTTTACAGGTGATAAAGGTACAATATACGTGCATAAGGTTATGGTGAGTTAACTGTGGGTAATGATGAGGAAAAGCAGAATTGAAGTGTTAAAACTGTAAGACCTACGGGTTACAACTACATATACGGATGATGATGAAAGCTGTTGTAATAGTTTAGTTTCTGCTGCAAGATTTGTACTCTAAATATTTGTAAGGATGTACTATTAATCACTTTAGTACATTAATGTTGTATAGATATATTGTTGACTGTTTCCTTCCTACTGAGGGTGTCCGGGTTCTGGTAGGGAATTTTTGGGGCCATCACAATAGCAGGCTAACACGTTTTTTCAAAAAGACAATGATAAGACATATTGCGGCTATGTTGAAAAAACAGCACATCTAACACGTGAATTTTACAACTGATTTCCTACATATACAGAAAGAGTTGTTACACAAAATTAACCAACACACACCACACTTACTCACTACAGAGTAGATTTGTAATAGATCTTGAGAGAAATATTTAAAGAGAAATCAATAGCTAATGTGTGAGAAAAAGAAGCTGTAATTCATCACAGATTTGTAGCTATTAATCATTTTGTGATTATACAGTTTTCCAAAAAAACACTAGTTATAATACAACTATTTTAACTTGAATGTTTGTGTATTCATTTTAATTTCAGTAAAGTTTTTTCTAATATTTGCAGCTATTCTAGTTTTTTGTGTATTAACTTTTAAAGGGTGAAAATTTTGTAGATTTTGTATTCAATTCCCTTTCTACAAACACTTGAGTTTATTCAGTTCTAACAATAATCAAGATAATAAAATTAAAAAATTTAAGGTGCACGAGATCTTACCGTCTAACTGTTAGTACTCCACCTCTTCACGTCAATGTTTGAAAGAATTATGTTTCCATATGGTCCATAAGTATTGGCCCAATAATAAAATAATAGGCCCAGAAGATCAAAACCATAGTAGGGGAAAGACGAGACCAATTTAACAGCCCAATACTCACAAAATGTGAAACCTTTGATTGCTGAGAGTTAGGCCTGATGCTTCACTTTGCCCTATAAATGTCGTAACTTGAGCTACAGATTATACCTTGTGTGACAAATACACTTCCCACATGAATCTGCTTATCAACTCTAGATTATTTTTGATACACTCTGCTCCAAAAGAAAAAAAAGTATTTACCATTTCAAAAAGTTAATTATTTAATATTTTCGTAAGAATCTATGATTAAAATTTGATTTGTATTTAATTGATTTTGATCGTTAGATGATTAACAGTATAATATACGTTGAAAGTAATCCAATAAAGTAAACTATTTATTATATAAAAATCTTATTAAACTTTTATCATAATTTTAATTTTAAAATCTCACAACCTAATTCAAACTAAAAGAAATGTAACTTTTTTTATGAAACGGAGGGAATATCTTCTATAATTAATGATATTATAAACTTACTTAACTATCCTTAAATATTTTAAACTATTTTGTAACAAATGCATTGAAAATGAACTAATAGTGGATACTAATTATTTCCAAAAAAAAATGACAAATAGTATTTGGAAATTTTAAATTTCTCAAAAGGAAAAAAAGAAAATAATATGACGAAAGGGAGTAAAGAAAGAGAGCTAAGGATGGTTGATTGTGAGAAATTGTAAAAAAATGTAGGGCACTGGGGCACAGCATATATATATATATATATATATATATATATATATATATATATATATA
>CM025781.1:29671355-29754752 GCA_014636745.2 Centella asiatica
ATATATATATATATATATATATATATATATATATAGATATAGATATAATTTTGTTGGAATAATATAAACTTCATTTTGTTGGTATTTTGGCTCAATATTCATGTATTAATCATTATTAAATCAAAATAAATTAAATTTTCATAAATTTCACATTATATAATTTCAAATTTATATTATAAACAAATTTAAAATATAACTATTTTTATAGAATTTGGAAATAATGTTTCCACCTTCCAAGTTGGAAGCTTTTTCTTTATATCTGATCAGATTATAGAATATATATGGAGGTCCTAATCAAAAGTCCCATCAGATAATACATAAAATCGTAGTCCGGTGGCGACATAAATTAAGCAATATCTTATGACTTTGTTTTCATCCGTAGCCAACGAACATGCAGAGCTGATTTGCAATTTGCAAATAAAAGTTTCTGTATTGTTTGTCCTTAACAAATAATTTATTATAAAGTAAGACTACTCTACTTTATATTATTCTAGGTTCAAATAATTTATTTTGTACAATTAAAATTTTTGCTAGACATGTTCGTTTCTTGTATTACACGTTGAAGTTTTTTTCGTCTAAGAAAAGTTTAAAAGTTGAGTACACAAAATTTTTAGAGAAATGAAATGGAGTAGACTGAGTAGACTATTACAGCTAAAAAAGCATTTTATTATGGACAAATTTGCTTTTTTCGTATAGTTCATTAGATAATGCTACTAGCTATAACTCAAAGATGTTAATAAATATCATATATTTTTCAATTTGGATTTGTTTTTTTAACTATCGAATATGCTAAAAAAAAAAAATCTTTGTTACACGATTTTCCATGGAGTTGTGTGATATTTAATTATCTAGTTACTCGATGAATAGCAAAAATAAAATTGATATATAAAGCCATATAATGATTCATGAGTAATGAAATTTAAAATTATTTTGATATGACAACAAATATCACAATATTAAATTATATAAATTATGTGGATAATTATATAGGTCATAACTCATAAGTTAGCTCAAATAAATGTCTATCCAAATCTTTCATATCAACACTCAGTGTAAATATCCAAACCCCACTATATGAATAAACAAACTTGACTTATTTGGAAAAGGGGGTGTCTAAACTCGATGTCGAGTAGTCACACTACTCCAACTTTTGTAAGTGGGAGATGCAAATAATTTTAGATCATACTCCTTACATGTACTAGCTTCAACCTCCGTGTAAATACGGGTAAATTTAGTTTTGTGTCATTTTATATAATTTGTATTATATTTATAAATTTTTTGATCATTTAAAAATAATAATAAAATTAAAATTAATGTTAAACACAAATATTTGATTAATAAATAATTATGCAAATATAATAAATAGTTATACGAATATTTATATTGATTATAATTTTTTTTAATATTTATGTAGATTTTAGGGTCTATCCATATGAATTTTAGTTCATAGTTTTTGTAGATGTATGATGATCATGTGTTTGTTATTGAGTTTTTACTCATTTTTTTGAATTTTGACGATATTATATGTTTGTTCATATTTTAACTGTGTATGTATGATCTGTTTTTTTTTTTTTTGTTATGTAATTAATGTTTATATGTGATTCTTTTTAATTATGTATTGGTTGTATAATAGTGTTAATTTCTATTTGTTAATGTTTTTTTTATCATTAGTTGGTAAACTGTTTGATGATTTTTATTATACATTGTTTCAAAATGTTTGAACTGATGATCTCTCTGTTTAATTACCTTGAACTCGTTTCCAAAATTCAATGTACAAAAATTACTAACATAATTTGAGTTGAAAAAATATAAAGAAAAAATCTTGTTCCATCAAAGATAAAATAAAAATAATAATTAAATTAATTAAGTCGGACTAACTTGATAAAATGAACTCAAGATAAGATCTAGGTTTTGTATATAAGTATAGATATACACGTACACATGTATTAATAAGGAAAATTTTTATGACAATTTGCATAATCTGTATTTAATGGTTTTTTTCTTCTTTTTTGGTTACTCCAACCGTATACACTCGTCAATTTCAATAATTTTTAACCATTTAACATGTAATTATGAGTGTAAATTAGGGGGGGAAAGGAGCCGTCAATTGCATTCTTATTGTACATATTCATAATTAGTTAATGTAATTGTTTGTTTCATCTTAAAATTATGAGATTATAAATTTTGACAATGTATATTTTAAGATGAGATTATAAATTCTGACAATATAATTTATACTGTCAAATTTTAAAATCTCATAATTTTAAGCTGAAATAGAACATTTTTTTTAATTTTCTGTTCTTCTTTACGATTGGATAAAATAAAGATACATCTCCTTAAAACTGAAAGTTGTGAGACTCTTTATCCATCTATTTTTTGATCGGCGAACTTTTTATTTATCTGAAGTACTATCATGCTTTTCAATTCGCGGAGAAAACCTAACTCGGTAAATAAAACCTAAGAGAACGTTTGATAAAAAGAGTCCTTCACCCAAAAGAGAAGAGAATATGCCACGAAATAATATTCATTCGTTAACAAAAAAAGTGTTAAATTTCATTTTATACAAATTGTAGCATTATTTCAACTAGATTTTCGTACAACGAACATAATTATTTGTTAGATTTTTCGTTAGTTTGTAGTGTTTAATTATTTTACAATTAAAATCCATCAAATTTATATTTGTTGTGGTTATATAGGTCAAGGTAAGAACACTCTCTAGTGACTTAAGAGTCAAGAGATCAAAGGGATTTTTACTCATTAAAAAAAAAAATTTGTATCATTGATTTTGAAAAAACTATAAAATAATTTTTTAAATGTAACTATATTTTTTTAGAATGGGAAGACTAATATAAAACCCTGAGCCAATTGATAGCAAACTGGCGTCTAATTTTAGAATTATAATAGAAAAAAATATTTGAAGTTCTATAGAATTAAAACCAATTTAAAATTTGGTGCTCCATTTGAAGCCCAATTTTGGTCATTAAATTGCCAAACATACTCTGAAACTTGAAGTACATGTACTACAGTAATATATGCATGCAGTACACTATAATGCAGTACATGGGAATGTTTTATAACCTCTGAAAGTGTTTTCACATCTACAAGAAAGAATATTAATAGTGGGTGAAAGTTCTTTGGATATTTGGAATAAGGGAACCTAATCTAAGTAAATAAACTTGCAAATGTAACCTATAGCTTGTAAACACATATATGCATTTGTTTTTTATGGAAGCACACTATAGCAATATTAAGGGTGCACAATTTGCTTTATATACATATATACTTGGCGTAGTATATGTGGGGAAAAAGAATATATAATGTAGTCTATTTTTTTGTAAAAGTGATCGACGGAAAGTAAATTCTTTTTATTAATTTTAGCAAAACTTCTAAAAAATCTAAGATAGGACGTTATGAGGGTTTACAAATTTTCGCAGTTTTTAATGATGTATAAAAATATGAAATTTTTACTATACAAAACATGTAGAATTCATGATTAAAGAGTTTAACAAAATTTTCTTAATAAGTAAAGAGTTTTCGGTATAAAATGCTAGTCATCTAACAATCAAAATCAGCAAGATATAAATCAAATTTTAGTCATACACTCACAAAAATATTTGATAACTTTTTTGAAAAATAATTCTTTTGGGAAGGAAGTATAATTTAGTTAAATTGACTCATTTGAAGTAACCCTAACTATTCGATATTGTAAATATAGACCATTTTTTTTATGGAAAATATTGTTTTTGGTTTTGTTTTATTGCTTTTTTTGATATTTGTGTTCTCGGGTACACAGTTTTCGATACATACATATATATTTGATGGATCATGGGGACTATTAATTTCAATCAGAAGTGGCCCCTCTCACATAAGGAGTTCATTTGAGACCGAGTGTGAGATTTGTTCTTTATATCTGCATAATTTATTTTATTAAATTTATCGTTACGGTAGTCTTAATTTATTAACATTTAGAAGTCAGGCACAAATTTATTTTCAAGAAACTTATTATTTGTAGATATAAAATATAGTTAAAATTTAAATATAACTCTTTCTTTTTTGACATTTTTGCAGAACAGGGGGAGGAATTAACAAAAATAAATCAGAATTGATATTACTAACTAGGTTAAAAAGTAAGGCAGCTAGCTGGAAATCAGAATTATCCAATGGATGATCAGCACTGAAAAAGAGAGAGAAGATGGTCGTGTTGTAGCACCATTGAATCAAAAGGGCACAGAAACGTACAGAATATATAACACAAAATGAAGACATAAAGAGACACCACTATCTGATCTGGGGAAGTATAGAGCTTGACTGCTTTAAAAATTAACTTTCATGACACAAGAATGTCAACACCAAATATATTCTATTCTATTTAGGGTGCACGGCTGTTCGATTATTGTAAAAGCCACCATTTTTTACATCTAGCATGTACTCCTTTGGTTAAAAATAAATAAATAAATTTTTTGAAAATAATATTTATTTTAAAAAAGAACGATATTTGTTAATTTTTTTTAATTATGATGATATATTTTTAAAAATTTGTCATTGCGATTTTTTTATCTTATCATTAATTAAAGAAAGAAACCATTATTTAACTTGGCATGTATTATATTTTTATCTGTTGATTTTATCTTTGATAAATAACTATTCGTATCCTATGAATTGAAGATTGTACACACATATGGATGATTGATTAAAGCATAAAAATTATAGAAAATGTAGTTCGGAGGATTTCAATTATATATAAAATTTTGCTTGAAATAATACGGGTTAAAAAGTTAAGAAATTTTAGAATATGTAGATGATTTTTGTCTCTAATAAGTTCAAATCTAGTGTCTCATATGATATTTCGTCTTATGTCCTATTATCTTATATAGTTAACATGTGTTCATTTTAAATTTTTTTAATTAATGGATTTATAACCTAAAAATAGTATATGAAATTTAAAAGAAAATGAGATACATATAAAAGAGATATCAAATAAGATAGAAGATTTTGACATAATTTATTAGCGTACTTAGAATCCTAAAATGACATGTCTAACTTTAAAAGAGAATTGAATATTTTCAAGATGAGTACTTAGAATCCTAAAAATGACATGTCTAACTTTAAAAGAGAATTGAATTTTTTTAAGATGAGTTACCAAATAAGATAGAAGATTTTAAATCGTACCCAAAAATATATATTTATATATATGTGTATCACAGGCACACATTTCTAGACCATGTTATTAGACTCCTTATTGGATTAATTAAATTCTAATAATATATGGTTCTTTGTATATATTAAGTATTAATTAATATGTTATTGTCAGTTTTTTGAATATATTTGGAACATATTTTAACAGTGGAAAGTGTCATGTTAGCCATCCAGTTTATTCAGTGACCTAATTGTCGGCCACCCTATTATCTCCCAGAAGAATATATATATATACACACACTCAAAAAGTTAAAAACGAAATAGGAAGAGCAGAATACACTAATAATGTGTTAATTGGCATCTCCAAAAGAAGTCTAATACATAACATATCTGATGATTTTGAAAGCTACTTGGAGTATTGAGACTACCTTGCAACTAACTCTCGGGTAAGTCACAAGATGTTTTTATATTATTGTTTAATTTAAATATTTTATTAATAGTTTAAATTTAATATTTTTTTATTTTAAAATATAATGTTAATTTAATTATTATTTAATATTAATTTTTTATGAATTAATTTAATTTTGATTGTATGATAGAAAAATATTTTAACTCAGTTATCAAGTATTATTAATTTCATATAGAAATATATAAGCTAAAATGCTCAGAAAATAAAAATAAAATATATGGTAAATCTTAACAATTATCAACTAAAAGAAAATATAATAATAACAATAATAAAATCCACCAAGTAATTATTAAATTAATCAAACCTTATCAAGTAAATCACAATTTAACCAATTATAATCAAAATGTTGATTAAAATAATTATAACGAAATAATGATGATAAATGTGAGTAATTCAAAAAATATAATAAATGCATAAAAAAATCCGAAATAATAACAACAAATAATATTTTGTCTCAAACAATATAAATTTAATTGAAACATTGATTTTTATTTTTTGTATAATTTATAATTTGTTTATATATATATATATATATATATATATATATATATATATATGAATGCCCTTCAAAAGTTTTTCAGATGAAGCACGATAAAACTGTACACAAAAGTGCTAGTTTAAAACATAAAATAAAATAAATTTTCATTATTATTGAAACGTACACATAATACAACGTAAAGACACTAAAACATACAGTTAAAGCTGAAAGAGTTCTACTAACAATAAATATTTTCGTTTAGTTCAATTATTTATATCTTTACTATTAAATATTACACAGTTATGTACATTTGATAGTACTCTATCATAGTGCCTCGATTGTGTTTTATTTATTAAATGTTTGCTAAAAGATTAGACGCTTGGTGTGTTAATGCTTAGTTTTGATAAATTATAAGAAGGCAAATAAATTAAGCGAAAAATATTAATTCCTCCGTTTTAAGGAAAAAGAAATATTTCATAAAATTTGTTCTAAAACAATAGTTATATTTATAAAAAAATATTCATTGTAATACTATATTTTTTAAATTTGTCATTACAATCTTTATATTTTATTTTGAATTGAACATTCATAACAAAATTCATAAAACAAACTCATTACTTATATATATAATTTTTAGTTAGACAAATAATATTAATATTTGATAAAAATTTTAAATATAACTCTTTTTACAAAAAGGAGAGAGTGCTATAATATTCGTGACCTTTTGTATTTTTTTTGGACACTTCGGTTAATAGAAAATAATATCAGTCGCAAAAATAATTTTATGATGGCCACCATATATATTAAAATGACAGTTAGAATTTAATATACTTTTATTATTTTTGTAACATTGCTTAATTAGTTCATTTTTTTTTATCCTTTTCTCATTCAAGTGATATATATATAAGTGCTTTAGTCTTGTCCGTTGTAAACATTAAAGTGATTGAATAGATGTTGACAAGGGAGTTATCTGTTGACATTTGACAATGTCTTAATTGGTTTTTTATTGAGATAATTTGAAGTTCTATGTCAGAATTATTCCCTCCGTTTCAAAACTAAAAATATGTGTTTAAAATGATAATTTTTAAAAATAATTTTTTTGTTTTTAATATATCTTTATTATTATGTTATTTAATAGTAATGAGAGTTATCGTTGAGGTTAACCAAGTAATGAATGTAGTAGAATTAATTGAAATAGTAGAATTGTGAAATGTTATTTAAGGAACTCTATTACCTTTTATAGTTTAAAAATGAAAATATATTTATAATTTTAAAATAACTAAAAATGAAATATGTATATTTAATTTTAGAACAGAGGGAGTATTAAATTTTGAGACGTAATATATAAATTTGAAAAGGAACTCTCTGAATATTACTGTATTTTGTACAAGAAAGATGAAACACCCTTGTGGACAATGTTGGAAAAGAATCAATGATACTACAAGTCTTGAAAGGATATAGAAATACAGTTGTTGAAATAGAAAAGTTAATTTTGTTGGATGGTTACGAAAGTGAGTAATAATATGTGAGGAATTGAATGAAAAACAAATCTTGAATACAACTTATATCTGAAAGGGTTGAGTATGGCTCCTTGTCTGTACTACTCATCCATATAGCAATTTAAAAAATAAAAAAAGTTAAATTCTTTTGTTCCTTATATATTTTATAAAAAGAAGGTTTAAACTCAAAAAAAATATATATTTCGAGAGCTTCTTCGAAAATACATACATCTCTATGTTCTATTGTCTTTATATTTGAGTTAGAAAAGTGATATTGTCAGCCAAAAAATTATATTTCTGGAGTAATTTGATATCTGGTGACTAAAATCACTTTTTAGTGACAAAAATCAGTTTTAGTAATGCTATAATTTTTCCTATTTTTAACCTCCCGAGTAATCATATTGTTTTACAAAAATACGAGATGTTGTCTAAAATTTGTTAATGAATTAATTTTAGCAATATATTATTATTTTTCTTAATTATCAAGTATTTGTGTTGTTCAGTAGTTTAGAAAATTAACACATAATATGAAATACTTAATATACATGACAAAAAAATCTTATTATTGATGTGTAAGTTACAACCTTGACGCAAGTCACACTATAATGTTCCAGTTACATAAAATTGAATTACCATATAAATGAAATGAATTTTATATTATTTGTTAGTTTATTTATGTGTATAGTTTATTCCTTTTGACAAATTCATATATATTTTTAAATACATCTTTCAAGATAGACCACAATTTTACATACAATCAACTATTTTTTCATTCTCATAATTTTTGTAATTTTTATTTTTCACCTTTATTTTTCTTTTTATCTAATCATTTTATTTTTATGTCATTTTATTGCGTTCAACCAAACGCAATCTAGCACATTAATCTGAATATGTCCATCCGAATTCCGACAATTAAAGTTTCAATCTAAGACTCTAAAAGCATTCTTAATTTTAATTCTTTTTGGCAAGTGTTTTTACGTAAGGAGTGAGACAACATGCAAATTGCCAAAAACATGATAGAAAGTCATGGTCGAATTTGAGAAAAGACTATATGGTTTCAAATCAGATTTATATAATTGGTGAAATATATATATATATATAGATAGATAGATAGATAGATAGATATAGACACATAAAAATTGTTGGATTGGATGTTGGATGTAGACCTTGCTTGCAAGTATGGCATGGTAACAGGATAAGACAAGTGGGCTACGTTACTTCGTTATATAGTACAGTTACATTGGCAAGCTAATATGAACCTATTAAAATATACCATTCATCAAAGAGTACTAACGAAAAAGTAAAACCATGATATCACTAAATTGATTTTTAAAAAATAAATATATATTAATTGATTCTTGTAGGTAACAACTAAAAAAAAAAACCGATCCTAGTACGGTGTGAACGAAGAATGTGAACGCATAAAAAGGTAGAGAATCTAGATATATTCCCTTGGTAAAAAAATGAGGGTTATATTCATTAGTCTCATTTGATAATGATTGTCGTTACATATATATTTATATTTAGATAAAATTTAATATAAAAATATTCGATTAATGCAACTTATTATTCTATGACTGCTAAACTGAGAGCGAATCAGAACTAATTGATGGCTTGTATAAGCTTCTGGAAATCTCAAACTCCATTTCCATGTCCGAATCTTATTAAATCTTTTCTTTTTCTATTAATGAAAAAACTCACAAGTATCGAATAGAAAACTCAAAACTTACGAATACCATGTAAAATGGTCCTTATTCAATTTGAACTATGTATCAATCAGGAAATAAATCATGTCTTAGTCCCTGACGCTTCATGTTTTAGTCTCTGATGACGTCACGCCTCCCACGCTTATAACTCACAACTAGCCATTGGCCTATATTTTATTTTATTTAATAAAAATTAGAAGTTAAAATAATTTATATAAATTTTGATATAAATAAAATTAAAATATAATTAAGTATTTAACATTTATTAAATTTCACTTCAATCAATATGGACCAAAGATAGTATAATGCAATTTACTCCGTTTTATTTTCGCAACTCCGATGCAGTTTATTTACTAATATATGAAGTTCTTAGAGCTAGGTTAAAACCGATTAAGCCTTCGTTTTGACAGACATAAAATATTTTCTGAAAAAATGTCAATTTTTGAATAAAATATTTTCTTAAAAAATAGATATTTAATTGTTAATTTGAAAAGATACTGAAAATGCAATTATGATGGGATGTTAAATTGATTTAACTGTTGAAAATATGATATAAAAGATGTGGTGGTGATAATGGTGATGGTGGGGGATAGCAGTGGAGACGGAGGTGGAGGTGATGGTGGTAGAGGAGTTGGCAACGGTTGTGGATGAAAGTATTGACATAAACATGGGACAAATAATTTCGAACAAATTAAAAAAGAAATAATAACAGGTAAAATCGGACAGAAGGAGTAATTAATACTAACGGATAACCTAAGTAATATAAGTGAATGATGGTGGAATAGGACTGGACCTTTTCATTTTACGTTACAATCCGGAAAGTAAACAAGTCCAATAGTAATTTCTAATACTCATTGAAAAAAAAAAGATAACAGTGAAAAAGAAGGATAACAAAAAATGGATAGAGTTTGGATTGAAAATTATGGTGGAGTGTTAGAAAGAAAATATACAATCTATAAGACAAAATAATGGTTATTTCAATACTTATCACATTTTTTATTTCAAACTCTCTCTATTTTTTGTCATTATTCTCTTCCATGTCTACAAATTTTTTTTTAATTTATTTCCTTTTCATTTTCATTATAACTAGTAACGAAGCTTACCATAAGCAACGCAGATTGTTTTTTAGGCTGGTGGTTGGAATAAGCCGAAGAGGTGCAACCTAAACATGTAACAAAAAAATAAAATAATTATCATGACACTATGGGAAGAGTGCATTTTTTTTTCACTTGATAGAAAGAGCTAATAAAAGATTTTAATGATATCTAAATTAAATAATTCATCATATTGACATCCAAGCTAAATCACGAAATTATTGTGAAAAAGACTAATTATATCCTTCACAAAAGTTAAAATAGTAAAAGAAACAAATACAATGTGACATGGAGGGTAAGGGATACTCCCCATTTTATGTGGCTAGGATAGTCCCCAACTTTATCATGCAAAGCAAATGAAAATGATAATTTACCATCAGCATATTATTAACTTTTAAAGCTTTGCTTACTAATTAATATTTTTATTTCTTATTTTTTAATTAACAAGTATTCTCACGTCCAACGAGTCTTATTTATTTTATTTTCCTCACCATTAACTTTGGTAATATATTTGGCCTCTTATATGTATATGTATTTATGTATATATTCATACTATAAGATTGGTATAAATCAAAATATTTTTAGTGGAGATGAAATGACAGATATTCTGAAATCAAGTTTGTCTTCAACTGAATATTTATATTCTCAGATATTATTGTAACAAAATGAATATTTTTTTCTCCTAAAAAGTTATGTAACATGCTGCATGCCATAATGTAACGAATTGGGACCCACAAAATTGTTCATAAATAGAGAGCCTTTGGAGGAACAAAAAACTGTTTCTAACAAACAAGAAACCTTTTACTAGCTCTTCCCTTTTATTTATCTGTTTTATTGATTTTCCTTAAATTTATCAGAAGCTCATTACATTTCCAGATCCCCCTCTTCACCTCAAATAGTATCGACATGGTTTGCCAGAATGATCCTTTAGTTCAAAAAGTCTGCGAAATCTACGAAAAAATCTCGAAACTCGAGAACCTCAAACCCTCCAAAGATGTCAACAATCTCTTCACTCAACTTGTTGTGACTTGCATCCCACCATGTTCCATTGATGTGTCCAAACTTTGTAAAAATGTTCAAGAAATCAGGTCCAAGCTCATTCGACTCTGCGGCGAAGCCGAAGGACTACTTGAATCTCACTTCTCTTCAATCTTAGGCTCATTTGATGACAACCCTTTGGACCATCTTACCATTTTTCCATATTACTCCAACTATCTTAAGCTCAGTCTTATTGAGTACAATATTTTGAGACAGCACTGTGACGCTCCGAACGCCCCGAGACGCGTAGCCTTTTTGGGCTCTGGTCCGCTCCCACTCACTTCCATCGTCTTAGCATCCTCACACCTCCCAAACACTTGTTTCCATAACTATGACATCGACGAATCTGCCAATCTGTTGGCTTCTAGTTTGGTTTCCAAGGATACTGACCTCTCTGAACGCATGTCTTTTCACACGTCCGATGTCATGGATGTCACGAGCGAGTTAAAAGACTACGAAGTTGTGTTTTTGGCAGCACTAGTTGGCATGGACAAAGATGAAAAGGTTCGTGTTATTGATCACTTGGCCAAGTACATGGCTCCGGGGGCGATTTTGATGCTGAGGAGCGCGCATGGGGCTCGGGCTTTTCTGTATCCTGTGATTGATCCTTGTGATCTTCGAGGATTTGAGGTTCTTTCGGTGTTTCATCCAACTGATGATGTTATTAATTCTGTTGTAATTGCTCGGAAATTTCCAATGTCCGAGGTGGGAAATGTTGTGCTACCTACTAAATGTTCTGAGATTCAAACACCCTTTAATTCCCTCATGAATCAGATTAGCTTGATGGAGGAGTTGGCCTTGGAGGAGCAGCTCTAAGATATGAACTGTGAACTCTTCCTTCGACCATCTTTCCTTGACCCTTTGGTGAAATCAAGAACTTGTAACAATTTTAATAATCATTTTGTATCCATTTATGATGACCCTTTTGGAATTGAAGGGTCCTGTTGACATATTTGTGATTGCTTTATATGTTCATGTTTATCTTTTTGAAACTGAAATGTTTCCATGTGTCTTTTCATCTTGATTTTTATGAATAAGATGAGTTCTTATAAGTTCTAACTCTAATAAACATAATGTTATTCCCTCTCCCCACCCCTTTATAGAATTTTGTTGTAAAACACTATATTTATTGAAAATTTGCCTCTATGTCGCCGTTTGTTTTAGCTTAGATTTTAGAGATTCTGAATTTTGATAATTAATGTAATTTATATAATTAGAATCCAAAATCTCTAAAATTTAAGCTCAAACAAATGTGTCGTATGTATATGTGAATAATAAATATATAAATGTTGGGATCAGTTGTGATTAGGCATGGATTGTCATGATCTTACAAATTTTCTAGATCATTTTCATGTTAAAAAATGGTTAGGAGGAGAGGCTTGATGTTGAGATATCTTCAGTCCCACATCAAGCCACTAGAAATGTAGCTCAATGTGTAACACTTAAAAGGTTAATTACATGAAATTGGAATTGTAATTTGGTTGGATACTTAAATTATGGCTGTAGAATCAGATCTGCAAAGCTAATTCAGAGAAAGGACATGAAAAGAAGAAACGAAAAAGTTGGGAAAATCCAAAGAATTGGACTTGTACCGTAGCAGTTGAAAGAACATACTACTGTTAAATTGGTACTTTTGGCAACCACTTGTCCTGAGAGGTTTCTAGTTGAGGTCATGAATTTTATCTTCTTCTTCCACCACTCCCCTTAGGGTTTCTTGTATTTGCAGTTTTGATAACTTATCCAGCTAGATATTGCAAAATCTTGATGGAGAAAACATTGTTGTAAACTGAATGTTAGACAAAATTGTGGATAGTTTAAGTGGTAAGAACACTTCTGTTTCAACCTTTAGGTCGATGATCAATCTTCACGAGTGAAAATTGAGGTGAAATAGTGGGGTTAATATTACAATTAATTAATTTTTTGCCGATACAACATATACTAATAAAAAAAATTGAAACACTGAAATTGCATTTTATTGAACGGAATGTAATGATATGAAAACAGATTGAGTAAATAACAAGAAAAATAGAGGTGAACAACAATGGAATGAATAATGTTTATCTAGGAGGGTGAGTTAAAAAATGCACAAAATCTTTTGGAAAGAAATAAACCTTGGACATAAATAATTTAACAAATAGTGTAAAAAGTCTTCCGATTCTCCTGTCAATTTGTTCCATCAAACAAAACCCACAATAAATGTTACACGGAGTTAAGTTGTGGACGATTTTTGTGTGTCTCTACATTGTGGCCGGCCAATCTAGATAAATTTCTATGCCTGAACTGTAAACGTATAGCTACAATTTTCAGTTATTATTTTTGGTAAAAGTGTATATATGATTTTCAAATTTGAGAATATAAATCATAAGACTAAAAGTGATATTGCAACTAAATTTTGAGCTAGTTTGAATATAAATGCACTTTAATTGTCTAATTTCCGTTAGTCATGTACGAAAAGATGAACTCATGTTGGACATTATTTGTTTAATTCTGTAAAAATGAAACAAAAGCTAGAATTGGTTATATAAAACCGGCGCAGGGCCCATACATTTTTATGGATTGCAACAGCCTTTGTATGATACCAAATATGGGTTAGTCCCGTACTTGTCTGTTTAAACTTAAAATTATGAGATTATATATTTTGACCATATAATTTACATTGTCAAAATTTAAAATCTCATAATTTTAGATTGAAACACACGAGAGTATTTGGGTTTTAAAATCAACAGAAAAAACTAGTGCGAGTAGAGAGAGGCAGAGAAAGAAAAAGTGGGAAAGATTCCAGCTTTGATAAAATTAGTGTAGTTGAGTTTGAGCAGAAAATCGGAAGGTCAACTGTGGTCTAATCGAGCTAATTTTTGGTGGGTACACTTGCAACATATTCTCTTTCGTTTGAATGAACGGGGATAGGCCACCCCTTGTGTGGCCCTATGATCTTTTGGAAACACTTTTAATCTAATATAATTTCTTGGGTTGGCTTTGCAAAAAAAATTAAAATAAAATTCCAAATTGTCAACGCAATGTTCTAAGTTCTTAATAAGAATTCAATAGTTGAGAGGTCACCGAGGATATTTGAAGTTGAAAAAATAATAAAAATTGATAGCATGGGAAATAAGTATCTACAAGAGGAGTTACTTTATTGGTCAGCCGTCTATGATAATGATAATAATTTGATGTATTATAATTTTAAACCAACTTCTGTACAAATACATCGATACAAATTGAGCAAACTAAACCTAACAGGATTGGTCAACTTGATGAATCCATTATATAAAAACTTTATTTGATAATTTAGTTATACGAATTGAGTGTAACTAAACCGGAAATTAGTAATCGTCACGAGTTTACTATTAAAAAAATAATTAAACCAGAAATTGGTGAATCGTCACGAGTTTACTATTAAAAAAATATTAGTTAATAATTTAGTGGACCCCATAAAAACTAGATGCTGGCTAAAGTTACTACATTCAATAGTCACTTGTTTCTCTTTTTTCCTCAAAAATTAAATAAAATTTCTAATTAAAATAGAAATAAAATATTCGCATTTTCCCTTAAAAATTAAATAAAAGTTTCTAGTAAAAATAGATACTAAATAAATCACAGACTATTGATATAAGTTAGAAATAATTGTTATCTCGCATTATGCCCTTAGCTCAACTTGCAATTGTAGTCTCTTCTTCAAATAACCTGATCAACAAGAGTAAATAGTGTCCTCAAGTTGAATTATATTAACAGCTAAATAAGTGAATCGCCCGAAATTGATATAGTTACAAACTATATCAATTTCGGAATTGGAGAAAACTTTGAACCACAAAGAAGTTGTAAGGAATTGTGCCTTATAATCCTTGTTTGAATTTCCTCAAAGCTCGTATTGAAGTTTGGTCACAAGAATAGGAGAGTGCAATGCCCGGCTGTGGGTGGTGCACGGTCAGGTAACCACCATTCTATGATTGTTAATAATATTCGAATTTTTTTTTCTTTTAGGTTACAATAATATCCTATTTTTACTTGGTACAAACTTCCACCATTTAAAGTCATATAACAAGAACTCCAATATTTACACAAGTAGAACTGCATCCAAATTAAAATTAAGTTGCAGTTATATGAGTTGCAAGGAAGTTGGCAAAGGGCTAGCAGTGGCAACCTGATTGCCAACTGGTAGGTCCATCGGTAGTAACATTCTCAATATACAGATATATATATGTATTATTTTTCGTTCTAATAATGATCAATAGCTAAAGTTTGTTACTGCTTTGAAGTTGAAATAGTAAAAGCTAAAATCATCCAGCACCACCTATCTCAGACCAGCTACCGCCCAGTCAACTGAACAAATACGGAGTATGCACTGCGCAGGCTGGTGTGCAGACTGCATTTTCGAAAAGTGTTGATACAATACAATAAAAATTCTGTAATTGAACGTGATGTACTTCTTCTATCAGCTTACATTGTTCGTCATTTTAAAATACATCAATTTAAAATACATCAACACTTCACGGATATCAAGCAGAACTTCACCGAACAGGGCAGTATCTAGGTCGAAGCATAGAAAGCGTTTCTACGAGCTCAGCTGGTGTTCTGTTATTAAGGAATACATTATCCCATAACTTCACAATCTCTGTTTGAAGGAGAAAACAAATTTCTTAAATTTAATTTATTCACTATGCGACAAGGCAACATGTAAAAGATTCAGTATTGAACTTCAAAAAAAGCATCATTGCATCAGACTTAGAAATCTTCCTATTAAATGCAAATACAGAAAACTTCAATCAAGTAGTGAAAATCTTAAACCTGACAATTTATCACTGTGCAGTCCAGACATTTCAGCTTTGAGAGAGGTGTTCACGTTTTCAGCTTTTGACAATTGTATGGGAAAATCTTTTCCTGAGCTCTTAATTGGTGCATTATTGATTTTACAGTAGGTAATTTATTAAAAAATAAATAAATATCTTTTGATCCTTGTATTTCTCTTCAAAATATATTGGTTTGATCACTTGAACCCTCCATTTCTTCCACTAAAATATCGGCCAGTCCTATTACAAAGGTAATTTGAGATGGTTGTACATTTTTAATAAAACTAAGAAGTAATAAGTCGTTTTCCTTCAACTTATCAATACTTTATCTCTATATATATTTAGGGAACATAATTGACGCTTAATTTTCATGGGTAATATGCTCAACTTCAATACCTGTTGTCTCTACCCTAATTTGTAATCATTTAAAAGTAAACTTGGGCTCTATTCCTCCATTGATAGATAAAGGAGTAAGAAGTAACGAATTTTCATCAGAACTGAAAGGCTTTTGCTCATCATACACAGCGACAGGCTCCAGTTCCAGTGCTTAAACTTTATAAGAAAGCTACTGTGAGAGGATTTGGAGCTTAAGGTGCTTTGTATTCCTCAATGGAATATACGGATAATGAATATGGTAAGGAGAAATGGTGAAAGATGATCTGATTAAATTAGGAGAAACGTATTAGAGGATGGTGGAATAGATCATTTCTACCATGACCAACTCCATTCCATAAGATATGAGGAATAATTCATTCTTTTTCTTTATTGTATATGTCTCTCCTATTCTTCCTCATCTCTCTCTCATAACAACTTTTCACCAAATTTGTTCATACTTTCACTTAATTCTCTTATATTCCATTTATGCCATCCAACCAAATTTCTGCAGTTCGCAAGGTTTATGGAAGGAGAGTAAAGAAATCAAGTTAACAGAGTTGGTGAACAGAAAGCATGATTCCCTTGCACATTTAAACATGGCTGAGGGCTTGATATCAGATCATGGCCACACACCTACTGACAAAAATAATGTTATGTTACTGAATTAATTCAACGATTCTCATTCTCTCTATGTAGGCTTGCAAGGTTTTGATTAAGCAGGTTTATGATTGCTACATCATCTTGCAACTTCTCTCAAGGTTTGAATACCAATGTGGGATGTTACAATCATCCCTTCCCTCTCATGACCTGACATGGGCATCAAGTCCACCTATGATCACAAAAATCCAACCCTTGACAGCATGGTCTCTTCCTTCATTTTCGGATATGGCTTTCTTACTTGTACTGCCCCGAGTCCAATATTACTGGCCCATTAGAACCTAGGTCCAACCCCGCCAGCCACATACCTTGACCCGAAAACTATGGTGATGTTAGGTACCAACTATTACGACTTATAAAGGGCATAGTCTCACTTCCCAATTTCCATTGTGTGATGTTGCACTTACCCTTCAACAAACTGACACTGAGCAACCAGGATTTCAAGTTTTTCAAGTGATTGGAATTTATTCAAAAGATATATAGCTTGCACAATTCTGTAGCATCAAAAAGAGTAATGCATGGCAGTTCCACTAATTAACCGGCTTTCTAGATGGAATATCAAAGAACCAGATGTATATTATATAAGCGCACAAATAATTGTTATGCAAAATAAAAAAGTGAATTATGAAATGTTTAGCATTCATGCTTTGAAAGAATAACTTGGGTACGTACCAGCTTTATCGGCAGATGAAAGGCACATGATGATGATGTCAAATCTTGAGACCTTAGTTAGAGATAGCAGATATTTGACAGACAAATCTATTTCTTCACTGTTACACAAGATGTAGATGAACATAAAACAATATTAAATAAATTTACTAATAACAAAATAATAAAGATATTATACTACGATCAACCCAATAAATTATGCATTAGAGTTGGCGCTCCCTTACTTGAAAAATGTGGCAATGCACCTAATAATCTCAATTAGTATTGGAGCAGACAATGCATTCTTAAATATCTCTGGTAATGCGGTAGGTGGAGTGACCTAAATGAGAAAAAACCACCATAAGTTGACAAGATGTGAAACACGAGAGAAAAAAGAGATCAACAGAATTACACAACAAAGAACCATATTTGTCAATAACTACCATCACAATGCCCATATTACAAATAGCCCAGAAGGTATTATAGTTTTTTATTTTCATTTCATTTTTTCTGTACACAAATTACTTGCAGTCACTTTATATGTACCTTCCATTCTGAATGTACATTTTTGACACAAAATAAGGATACGGTTTCAGTGGATAAAAGCGCCGTCCTCCAGTTAATGATTTCAGATTTAAATTACATCGATTACTTATGTGTTCTATGTATCAGTTTTAAGGGCAAATCTTTAGTACAATATTCATCATTCTGAGGATCAAGGTGGTATATGGGAAAATAGGCAAGTACAAAATGTTTATTAAATTCCAGATGGATCACATCAGATAGGAGTCTAGGGCCTTAACTCATTTACAAGTAAAAGGCCCACATACATTACTAGTGAGGCGCCTTTTCCACAAGAAAAGGACAAAATTTTGAGGGCCCAGAAGTCCCCAAATGGTGAGCCTGGAAAAGGGCAAAAGTTTACATGAGAGCTCAATCGGTTAATGTGCAAAATGGTGTTAAAAGTTTGTAAGGGAATAAGACAAAGATAGGCAGCATAAAGTCTTACAAAGAAATTGTGTTATAAGTTTGTACAGGAACAAGACAAAGATAGGCAGCATAAAGTCGTAAAGAAATTGTGCTTCTCGTTTGTATCTGTTCTCAAGTAATAAAAGTAAGCATATACGATGAGAATGCATAGAACCTTTAATAATTGAGCCTGAAGAGTACGGTCACCAGAGAATCTTCGCCAAGAAACCTCAAACTGATAGGCAGTATTTGGCGGTGTGATGTTTTTTGCAGCTTCAGCTCTTGCAAGAGAAGCGGCTCGAGCAGCAAGCTCTTGAACTGAGGGCTTCAGCTGTTCCTTGCCAGTTCTCTGACTTTTCTGTAAGAGATTAAACAGAAGCATCGGGGGAGAGGATAATTGGAAATAAATGTAAGTTCCAACTCAAAAACTAATACGCATGCGTGCACGCGCACACACACACACAAAAAAACAAAATGGAAAAAAGATATATATAGACATCCATATAAACATGTATTATAATTATTTATCTTATATCGAATTTTAAGCGTCACAAGTAATTTATTTAATGGATTTGAAACTTTGAATACAACTTTCTTTCATAATAATAAAATGCATAATAATTATATGATTCATACAAACCTTCACATGATTGGATAGTTGATACTGAACATGCAATTTATAATATAACTACGGCTCTTGATATAATTGGCAGTTACATGCATACAAATTAATAGAATTGTGTCAGATGGACTCCTACAGGAAAGAACCGGAAGAGTAATGTGTGTAGAAAAGTAGAACATTTTTATATGAAAAATATCCATAGTTCAATATCCCATTTACGATCATATGTGATCTAAGGTTACCGACTTTCCAGCCCCATTTCGATGCACAATTGGAGAACTATATGGGCTCTCCACTTTCTTGAAAAACTAAATGGAGGCTCTTGTCTATGCAGTTAGAAGTGTAGTTCATCATTAACAAACTATTGCAGGAGTGCCATCTACCCAAGTAGCGGTATTTCTTTTCTTCCTGTTCTCATGCACTGTTTTCTCATTATCCATTTCGAAGTTGAAAAAACTTGTCAGATTATTATCATGCCAACATAATTTAAAATGTCAAGTTAGTAGAAATACGTCTTGAACTATTATAGTCTTTTATAGTGACAACTTGAGTTGTCCATACGACAGCACTATTGCCCGTCTGGGCTACAATCCATTAAAACAATATAGGCAAGTAATGGTTTATATAGAAGCTCTAACGCTTGCATCTTCAATGTTTTATAAGGTAATTTTATGATTGATTTTTAGACAGGATAAAAAGCTTCTAGAAGCTTAATTTATAACAACAGTGCGTTCAGGCAAAGAACTGATGAGTGAATATGTGTAATTCTTCAACCAGCAACAGATTTGCAATAATAAATCATATGTATCATCAAGAAACATATAAATAAAGCAATAATTATACCTTTATATGAACTTTGTCCATAGCAGCCATAATCGTACTTTCGGAATTACTTTTAATGGATTGGACACTATGATCATGGCCATTCATTTCTGTCACTGGCCTCCCAGATTGTTGGACTTCTTGCACCGAGCCTTCCAATGCTCCAGAAGCCTTCTGAAAGATCTCCTGAAAACAATTGTTGGAATAACGCCAATGGTGCACAAATAAAGTAACTAAACCCCACAGACCCACAGAGTGTAACTAAACCCCACACACCCACAGATTAAAGCCACCACAGACTGGTTATTCCATGTACAGGAAACAGGGAGAGATGGGAGACTATTGGGAGGCAAAGTCTTGATATAATAATAGTACAGATTGACCGTATTCCTAAACTCTCAACTATATTCTGGAACTCTTACGAGGATGGTAGAGATAAATCTTTGGTTCGACATAACACAATATGCACTTCATATGGGTCACCAACTCAGTGTTCCTAGATGTGCAAATGAGAAACAAAATACTATTACTACTACAACAATGTGCAGTATTGTTAACTCATAAAAGATATTAATCTTCCATGAAAACTGTCAATAATAGGTAATCTTGAGTTCTATGGGCATGAAAGATCATTTGGAAAAGGCTGTTTGGTTTCCTCAAATAGATTAGACCTGCCCCATATATACCTTCTCATACAACGATTTGGCTTCAGCATACTGCTTTTTTATCTCCTGGTTGTGCGGCTCCAATCTTAAGGCAAACTCCGCATCTGTATTTCGAGTACTTATTACTTTGTATATAACAACCTAATAGAGTACCGAAAACAAATAACTTGTCTTAACCAAATAATTTGTGAATATACCCTCGATGGATTCTTTAAATTTTCTTAGTTCTTTCCGAGCTGTTGATCTGCGTGAGTAGGCTTTTATATATCGATCATCCAGGTTTAAGGCTTCCGTGCAGTCATCATCAGCCTCCTGGAACCTAGTCAAAGGAAAGAATCACATTAGTCTCAGGAAATTTTGAAAAGGTTCAATACAAGGACTATCTCCTCGAAGAAAAGCAAAAATAATTACAAGAAAATATTTGGCATAATTGTCTTTCTATGTACCATTTTTATGAATCTGATAAAGCAGTTCTTTATGTGAAAAGCCAATACGGATTTTGCTACAATGATAATAAATTAGTCTGGTCAGGTGTTTGAAGGCTTTGATGTGCCAAAAATCAAAAAAATAGGACCAAACAACTGAAAGTTTACAGTCTTCATAGCTAAGGATAGAGTTGGTTGACGATTTTAATAGAGTTGGAGATATCAATAAGCATTCATTTCGTTTCAAATTTATTATTTGCATGGCTGAGCTTCTCAAGGACTTATTCTACATCAAATTATGATAGCTAGCTTGCCAACCCGTGCATAGCACTGATTTTTTTTCTTTTCTATATTGATTACAAATATTGAGTCCATAATACGCATTATTTGCCAAAATTTAATAACTTTTGTTATATTAAATATAAGATCAGTAATCATATTGTTGTGTATAAAAATCATTAGTTTTATATTTATAAATTTGAAAATTGATGGGTGTATTTTATTTTTTAGATATAAGTTATTTAATATGTTATTATTTCATTTGATAATATTTTTGAAGTTATTTTTATATTTTCAAGTTTTTAAGTTATTGTAATTATCTAAAATAATTTACATGGCCTAATAGTAAATATATTTTACTTAATATTAATCAAAATAATTTATTAAATCTAAATTTCATAATTTTTTAATTCTTTTTTAGTAATTTATTGTGGTGCTCTATTTTTTGTGATATGTTGTAGATTTTATTTTATTTTTTAATTGTTGATTATCTTGCTAGTTTTTTAGTTTTATATTCTTTTATTCTCATCTGTTGTGATACTTTAATTTTGAGAGATGCACATGATTATTTTAATGTTTTATATAAATGAGAATGATCACTTGTTGACTTTTCATTCCGATAATCAAATATGTGATAGGATTTGTTTAATTTTGATAATTAGAGATGTAATAGGATCCAGAAAATAAGATTATTTTCAAAAACGAAACGGTTCTTCTAAAATACAATATAGTAATAGATATCCGGACACCTTTGATAAATCCAGCATATTGCTTACAACTTATATACTTATATAAGATTTTTTCCTGGGACAGGAGACAAAAAGGGTGTGGTATGTGACAAAATGCATCCAAGGAGGATATATTGTACACAAGAAATTGCTGCAAGCTTAAAGCCTGAATCCAGCAAATTGCAGAATATATTTAATAAGCCGTGACTTAAAAAAAAAGTAAGCTACCAACATGCTAATTAAGCTACCAACATGCTAAGTGTGGAACTAGAATTGTATATGGTCCAAACTATAGCAAAATTCCCCTAGGGTCATGGACAGAGGGCCAATGAGTAATAACCGACAAACATAAAAATAACAGAGTAATAAGTGAGAAAATGCACTTTCAGGAACTTACATTAAGTGCATTCATAGAAATAAAATAGAGCTGATATACAGGATCTGTATTTGTGGTTTGAACTGAATGATTTGAGAAGCAAACCTAACAACCTTACTGCAACTCTCATGACTTCTGATATATTATTTATTTTAAATACTTATGGAGAAATAGATTTAAATGGACAAATCTAAGCCTATTGGTCTAAAGCAAGTACAAGTAATGTACGTTAACTACAAGCCACCAACAAAAAGTCAACATTGATGAAGACCTTTGTGTATAGAAGCCTTCTCCAGCAACACAAATGTATCTGCTAATATCATGTCGATCAAAATGTGGAAACATCAGTCAAAATGTATCTACTCAAAATGCGTGTAGCATCAAAGTCATGTTGATCTTAACCAATGGTTAGTGAAACAAGTGTATGTGCTCCACGGGATCATATAGGAAGGACAACAACCTGACGAAGAAGGGCACAGAATACAAGAATTAATGAACGTCGGTGACTTTCTAAATATCACAAATCATAAACAAAAGCTTTAGTCTAATACGCAAGAGAAGTGGTTTTGGATGATTAGGTTTTCAATTTCTGACTGAAGGTTCTGGGATAGGCATACAATCCTGCTTAGAGAATGATGGCTTTGATACTTCATGACCAACAATAATTTTTGAAAAGGCAAATGCATAACACAATGCTCCCAGGGAGAAAGATCATCTAACAAGGCATGTGGTACTGCATAAATGCAAGGTTGTGCCCAGAATAAGGATGTGCTGCCTCAGTTGCCGAGTTACATTAACACTTACAATTTGTTCACAATTAGCGACAAGAATAAGCATAACTTTATACCAAACAAGTACACATAAATTAAAATAATGTAAAGGTATCACCCCACATTGATGATAACAAGGGGAGGAAAAAGAACAGAATTTACCTTTTGAGTTTGAGGTATGCCATTGCTCTATTTGCATAAGCTACTGCAGTTGGTGATAACGCAATGCTCCGTGAATAGCAATCAACTGCTTCTTTAAATTTCTTTTGCTTAAAATTCTCATTTCCCTGTGTGACGCAAAAGGATAAAATATAAAGATAATCAAAGCAATGCTATCAAATCCTGATTCAGCATGATTATGGAATTGCAAATGTTACATCTCATACCAGCTCTTTTTCAGAATTAGCATCGATGAAACTCTCTCCTGCCATAAAAGCAGTTGACAAATTGTTGACTGCATCATAGTTTCTCAAGTAATCATACTGACTAGCAGTATTTGAATTAATGACAGCGGAAGGATTTCCGATGGGTCTTCTATCTTCACCAACTAATCTAACCTTCTAAGCAAATAATATGTTGTCAGAAACAATAACAGACATACAAATTGATATAAATGCACACAATCAACTTTACAATGACATATACCGGCACATGTCACCAACTCTTTATTTTGTTGGTTTGTCACACAAATATCATACCTAAAAGTAATTAGAACATATGATCTACTTACTTGAGAACTTCTACTTCTTTGTTCTTTTGATTGGGTAGGTATCCCATTAGTTCCAAAACCAGATGAAAGCTCTCTAGCATTCCTCACACCATGTCTCTCTCCTGAGGTATTCTGGAAGTGTAAGGGAAAGAAAAGAATATTGAATTACACATCATTGGTTAAATCATAAGATACACATAAGGAAGAGATGTATATTTCTGCATATACTCTCATTAATGTAAAAATACTTCTGAATTTTGATAAATGGCCTTCATTTACACAAGTGAAAGCATAACTCACGATGATGATAGAAGATATATAAGTAACATTTAACTCTATTGTCATTTAATTTAAAAATTATGATCCTAATAGTGATGATTTCGAACAAATTTTTGTTCTTGGTAATACTTCTCTCTCTGAATACCATTAAAAAAAGTGGGTGGGGAGGGAGCATGGGGCAGAAATAATGCTAGTCTATGTTCAATAATAAAAAATGTCAATACATGTCTAGAAATCCAGACATGGAAAGGAAATGGAACACTAGAACAACAGCATTTTATTCTCTTTGTAGTAGTCAGGTTCATAGATTACCAACTTCTCCTTGCCTATAGATTGAGATTTTAGTTTCTTCTCATTGTCCTTTAGTGAGAGCTCCCAATCCTGCAAGTTATTCAAAAACCCCTCGAAATCCTGATATTCAAAGCAATTCCAATGAAACCAAAAATATGAGAGTAAGCAAATGTGAACCCAATTACAACTGATAAACTGTGTAACCAAATTATTTCCAGAAAAATGACATTTATTAGTACTTGTATTAAACAGCTCCGTATCTTTCACTCCCAAAAATTTCACCATAGACATATAGAATCAGCAAATAGTTTATCTAATTTAAAAACTGCATGCTAGAATTGTAAATCACTTGGGGCCTGTTCGGGAACAATTTCTTCTTTTTGGATTAAAGCTAAATTTTAACTTTTGAATTTTAAGTCAAAAAGCTACATCTCATTACTTTTGAAAAATGACTTATATTCAGAATTTAAGTGGGAAAAAAAGTTGTTCCCAACCACTTCAATAGTGACTTTTAACTTAAAATCAAAAAGTCAATCTCGAACATGCTCTTAAACTATATAACAATTTATCACAATATGTCCCAAAATAAAAGCCCCATTTGAGTTCCAAAACACTTCAAACACAAAACATCGTATAAACTTATTGGCAAAATCGGAAAAATTCACTCTCCACGTGAAACCCCGCACACTTTTTCAATCAAAAAAACAAAGCCAATCGAATACAAAAAACTTTATCAATTTCACAAACATTTATTTCGTCCCAATCCATTTCAAATTAAGATTTAATCATTCCATAGTAGCTGAACAACGTAAAATCAATTTCAAGTCAGTCAACAGAAAGATCAAAGACATAAATATATACATTTATGAATATGTATAATATATATAGAAGGAAATACCAGATTGTGATCACGGCCATGTTTAGGTGGAGTCTTAGCCATTGCCGCTGAAAGATGAAAGAGTAAAGAGTAAAAAGTGAAGTTCTTTTGGTTTCAATTTTCAAATAGGAAGGAGGTGTTCGCTCGGAGAATCTTCTGGAATTTGGGTCTTCGTTTTTCCGGTTTCAGATACCTTGGACGTGTTGACCCGACCCGACCCGACCCGATTTTGGGACGTAACCGGTTTTTAACCCGTATAACTAGTTTGGTGTTAGTTACATATGCCAAAGTCAACCTTGCTTCGGGTCTTACATTTATTTGATCCGTATAAAATGACCCGCAAGTTACCGGATTCGTAAATTTGTAAATTTACGAATAACTCGCTGACACGTGTGAGTTATTCGTAAATTTCACCTTATTTAATTCATAATATTTCTTGTGATATGCGTAGTTTTAAAAATATATTTGAAGTTCTTATTAATGGGAGATTAACTCAATATTAAAATATATTCAAAGAACTTAATATCTTGTCTTATATGCTCATTAAATACAAGTAGACTTGAATTGCATTAACAATTTATGGCAGAAATTTGGATTTTGTTGTATTCTGTTAATTATATTTTTGTAATATGTAATTGTAGGACTATGTAACTTCATTGCAAAAATTCTATTACTCCATCGGTTTAAATAATTGATAATTATTTGTTTAAATAATTAAAAATTCATGAAATTTATTATAAATATTCAATTAATAATACGATAAGAATATTATAATGACAAAATTTAAATATAAGTTATCACAATTAAAATTTATGCATATTTTATTCTTTTTTAAAATATTTAAATGTTGTCCTTTTTTAAATGAGAAATACACTTTTAAAATTGTTTGCAAAAATTTGTAGGTGACCAGCGAGTCAACTCAACCCAATATGGGGTGGGGACGTGATAGCATAAGTTGTGACCTGTAAGCTCACAACTATGACCCGCATATGTTAGATTTGAGCATGCATGTTCGCGGATAACCCGATCCAATCTTAAATTCCAATTGAATATACAAAATTTTATAAGTTTATATGATGTATCATAGTTTTTTTTGATATATAAATTCAACAACTTTTTAACTAAAATTTTGTTTAATTTTATATAATTATAAAAAGGATTCTAGGCAAAACAAAAAAATTTAAAAATTTGTACATCTTTATATTTTTTTAATGGGCTATCTATTCATACAGTTGGAGAAAAAACTAGTACAACTTATTTTTAAAAAATAAGTTACTGTTATAATATATAACAAATATAAAAGAGAGATGATATAATATAAAGTAGAAGTAAAGAGAAAGAGAATAATATTATTTCTATTTGAAAATGTGTGTCCTTTACATTCTACAATGCCTCTATTTATAGGCAAAAAAGATGAAGGAAAAGATGGAGAAGTGGAGAGGTGGGGAAGTGGAGAGGTGGGGAAGTGGAGTAGTAGATAATGTAAAATGTCTATATATATATTACATAACACTCCCCCTTAGACATTTTACCTTGTATTATACACAATTAATATGTTCTGCTGGACAAATTATAAATTAGGTACGTCAGGACCAAATTAACTGATACTTCTGGATCAGTTATGTTGCCTCATTAAGACCTTACTAAGAAAACCCAGTGGGACAAAACTTAGTGAAGGAAAAAGAGTACAACGTGTATAATACTCCCCCTCATTTTAATGTATATCTCTGAAACGACGGATACCAATCTTCTGTATAAGTTGTTCAAAAACTTTTCTCGGCAATGATTTTGTAAATAGATCTGCCAAATTATCACTTGACTTAATTTGACAAACATTTATCAAACCATCCTTCTGTAGATCATGTGTTGAGAAGAATTTTGGTGAGATGTGTTTGGTTCTGTCACCTTTAATATATCCTTCTTTGATTTGAGCAATACATGTTGCATTGTCTTCATATATCATAGTTGGGCTTCCTTTGATTGACTCGAGTCCACATTCCTCCTGGATGTGTTGAATCACTGATCTCAACCATACACATTCTCGTCCAGCATCATATAAAGTAATTAATTCGGCATGATTTGATGATGTTGCTGTCAGTGTCTGTTTTGTTGATCGCCATGAAATTGCAGTATCTCCATAAGTAAATACATATCCAGATTGTGACCGAGCTTTATGTGGATCTAATAAATACCCTGCATCTGCA
This sequence comes from Centella asiatica, assembly GCA_014636745.2. Classification (NCBI taxonomy): domain Eukaryota; kingdom Viridiplantae; phylum Streptophyta; class Magnoliopsida; order Apiales; family Apiaceae; genus Centella; species Centella asiatica. The sequence goes on from CM025781.1 coordinate 29,699,259, forward strand.
TACCCAACTAATTTGGATTCCTTATTTTTTTGGTAAAATAGTCCCATATCACTTGTCCCACAAAGGTAACGAAACACATGTTTAATTCCGTTCCAATGTCGACGTGTTGGATCAGAGCTATATCTTGCCAATACATTGACAGAAAATGCAATATCAGGTCTTGTATTATTAGCAAGATACATCAAAGCCCCAATTGCACTTAAGTATGGTACTTCTGGATCAAGACCTTCTTCATTCTTTTCTCGGGGACGATAAGGATCCTTTTCTATGTCAAGTGATCGAACAACCATTGGTGTACTTAGAGGATGAGATTTGTCCATATTAAAACGTTTTAACATCTTCTGGATGTAATTTGATTGATGGACAAAAATACCATTATTCAAATGCTCGATCTGCAGGCCAAGACATAATTTTGTTACACCAAGATCTTTCATTTCAAATTCTTCCTTTAATAAATTTACAGTCTTTTCGATCTCTTCAGGAGACCCAATGATATTCAAATCATCAACATATACTGCAATAATTGTAAAAGCCGAGATTGTTCTTTTAATAAAAACATATGGACTAATTTCATTTGATATATATCCCACTTTTATGAGATATTCACTTAGTCGATTGTACCACATTCGACCCGACTGTTTTAGTCCATATAAAGATCTCCGTAACTTTATAGAAAACATTTCTCGAGGTTTTGATTTAAATGCTTCAGACATTTTTAGTCCTTCAGGGACTTTCATATAGATATCATTATCAAGTGATCCATATAAATAGGCTGTGACTACATCCATGAGACGCATTTGAAGTTTTTCAGTGATTGTGAGACTAATTAGGAATTTGAGAGTTATTGCATCCACTACAGGTGAATACGTTCCTTCATAATCAACTCCTGGTATTTGTGTAAAACCTTGTGCTACAAGCCTTGCTTTCTATCTCACAATCTCATTTTTCTCATTCCTTTTTATTGCAAATACCCACTTGTAACCTACAGGGTTAACATCTTTGGGAGTAAGGACTACAGGTCCAAAAACATTGCGCTTTTCAAGTGAATCTAATTCAGATTTCAGGGCATCTTTCTATTTTGGCCAATCATTTCTATGCCTACACTCTTCAAGAGTTTTTGACACATAATCATTCTCATTTAGTACATCAGTTGCTATAGCATATGCAAAAATTTGATCAACACTTGTTTCATTGCGGTTCCATATTGTACTATTTTGTACATAATTTATTGAGATCTAATAATCATTAGGTATCTGAGTTTCTTCTGGAACTTCATCAACCTCTTCTGGGGTTTCATCGACCTCTTCTGGGGTTTTATCGATAACCTCTTCTGAGGTTACACTAACTGCTCTATTCTGCTCTTTCCTTTTTCGTGGATTTCGATCTTTGGAACCGATTGGTCTTCCACTTTTTTTTTGTATAGAAACCTCTGCTGGGATTACATTAATTCGAGCAGGTGCATTTAAAGCTGGTACATGTGATTTAGTAACCCTTTTTGTATCCACAAATGCATCTGGTAATTCATTTGCTATTCTTTGCAAATGTATAATCTTTTGAACTTCTAGTTCACATTGACCACTTCGGGAATCAAGATAAGATAATGATGATGCATTCCAATTTACTTCTTGTTCTAGCTTTTCTTTTTCTCCCCCTAAGATTGGGAATATTGTCTCATTAAATTAACAGTCAGCAAAACGTGCTGTAAAAACATCTCCAGTTTTTGGTTCTAAATATTTAATAATTGATGGAGAGTTAAAACAAATATAAATTCCCAATCTTCTTTGTGGTCCCATTTTTGTACGTTGTGGTGGAGAAATTGGAACATACACAACACAACCAAAAATTTTAAGATGAGACAAGTTTGGTTCTCTTCCGGAGACCAATTGTAATGGAGAAAATTTATGATATGCAGTTGGTTTTAATCTAATAAGTGCAGCAGCATGTAAAATGGCATGTCCCCATGCAGAAGATGGTAGATTACTTTTCATAAGTAATGGTCTAGCAATCAGTTGTAATCTCTTAATTAATGATTCTGCTAAACCATTTTGTGTATGTACATGAGGCACCGGATGTTCTACCATAATCCCAATCGACATACAATAATCATTAAAAGATTGGGATGTAAACTCTCCTGCATTATCAAGTCTAATGCTTTTAATTTGATAATCTGGAAAATTTGCTCTCAGTTGGATAATTTGTGCTAATAGCCTAGCAAATGCAACATTTCTTGTTGCCAATAGACAAACATGTGACCATCGAGTTGATGCATCAATTAAAACCATAAAATATCTAAATGGTCCACACGGAGGAACAATAGGCCCACAAATATCTCCTTGAATTCTTTCTAAAAATGAAGGAGATTCATTTTCAATTTTATTTGAAGATGGCCTAATTATTAATTTTCCAAGAGAGCATACTGCACATGATAAATCTTTTGATAATAGGATCTTCAGGTCCTTTAGGGGATGCCCATTTGCACTTTCAATTATTTTTCTCATCATAGTACTACCTGGATGACCTAACCTGTCATGCCACAGAATAAATGTATTTGTGTCAAGTAACTTCTGGTTACTGACCATATTTGATTCTATGGACTTATGTTCGTGCAATATAATCCAGAGGATAAAGGTTTCAACTTTTCCAATATGATCTTCTGGCCATATTCAATAGATGTTATGTGAAGATACTCAATATGATTTTCAGTCATGGTTTCAAGATGATAACCATTCCTTCTAATATCCTTAAAGCTTAGTAAATTTCTTCTGGATTTACTTGAGTATAATGCATCGTTTATAAATAATTTTGTTCCTTCAGGTAACAAAATACAAGCTCTTCTAGAGCCTTCAATTAAATTACTAATGCCAGATATTGTATTAACATGTGTCTCTGCAGGAGACAATTGAGAAAAATATCTCTTACTTTTTAGTATAAAGTTTGTTGTTCCACTGTCTACTAAACATTCATCTTTACTATTTGCCATAGCTTTTCTTGAGCCTCCAATCATATTCTATTTCCTTGGAACAAGAAAAATATATATAAGATCAAATAAAAGGAAAACTAATTTTATTTCATGAAAAACTAACTTACAACATATGTAAAGAGAAAAAGAAAATTAAACTACACTTATTATTAAAACAAAAATAACAAAAACTACTCCATGACATTAATCTCTTCATCAACATTTTCGAAGAAATCAGAAACATCTAGGTGTGTATCTATAAGCATATCATTTGAATTATCTTCAACTAGATTTGTTTCTACTTCTTTTCCTTTTTTCTTGATGGAAGCTTGGTAGAGTTCAACCAAGTGTTTTGGAGTACGACATGTGCGTGACCAATGATTTTCCATACCACATCTAAAGCAAACATTTTCATGTTTCTTATAAGATGAAGAATTATTTCCCTTTTCATATCTCCCAGCATTGTTTTCATTTGATTTAGGATTATGACCATCACATCGCCAAACATTAGTGCGACCTTGTCCATGGCCTCTTCTGGGGCTGCGACCACGTCCTCGTCCTTGACCTCCTTTAAATGATGTCTCATTCATTTCAGGGAATGGACTAGAACCAGTGGGTCGTGATTGATGATTTTTCATCGAAAGCTCATTATTTTGTTCCGCAACAAGAAGACATGATATCAGTTTTGAATATTTTTTAAAACCACGCTCTCGATATTGTTGCTACAGGAGCAAATTCGTGGCATGAAATGTAGAGAATGTTTTCTCTAACATGACTTCATCAGTAATCTTTTCTCCACATAACTTTAATTCAGAAGTTATACGAAACATTGCAGAATTATATTCACTTATAGATTTAAAGTCTTGCAACCTTAAATTAAGCCATTCATAACGAGCTTTTGGGAGGAGTACTTGTTTTTGATGGTCATACCTTTCTTTTAAATTTTTTCACAATTTTAACGGGTCTTTCACCGTTAAATATTCAGTTTTTAAATTCTCGTGGAGATGATGACGGAGAAATATCATTGCTTTGGCTTTCTCCTGCAGGGAGACCTTATTTCCATATTTTATTGTTTCTCCAAGATTATTTGGTGTAAGGTGGATCTCGGCATTGAGAGTCCATGGGAGATAATTCTTGCCCGATATATCAAGAGCATTGAACTCAAGTTTAGAAATGTTGGCCATAAGAACTACAAAAAAAAATGCTACGAATTTAAAATATGCATTTATATTCAATAAACATAAATAAAAATGACTAAAGAAAGAATCTTAATAACTTCTGGTTATTAAGAGAATTAAGTATTGAAGACATATATATATAATGCTAGGCAAAGAACTTCAGGTTCTCTTTTATAAAAATTACAAATAAGAACTTCAGGTTCTTTTTGTTTATTGTACGTTAAGAACTTCAAGTTCTTTTGTATAAAAATTACAAATAAGAACTTCAGGTTCTTTTTGTTTATTGTTAACAACTTCAAGTTCTTTTGTATATAAAAAAATTATAAATAAGAACTTCAGGTTCTTGTTGTTTATTGTTAAGAACTTCAAGTTCTTTCTTTTTAAAAAAAATCTAAACTATAATAAAAACTTCTGATTTTATCATGTACTTAATTTATCATTCTCTTCTGGGAATGAAAGTACATAATTTATTATTCTCTTCTGGGAATGAAAGTATTACTTTCATACAATGTTAAATAAAATAAAGTATAAAATAAAAGTAAAGATTAATAAGATACAATCTAAAAAGTACCTTCTTTTCGAAACAAAATCTGATTGTAGAAACCTTGTACTTCTACTCGAATAAAATTCAATCGCAATTTGACTAGAGCAAACTCGTGCTGATAACGTGTTATAATATATAGCAAATGTAAAAGAGAGATGATATAATATAAAGCAGAAGTAAAGAGAAAGAGAATAATATTATTTCTATTTGAAAATGTGTGTCCTTTACATTCTACAATGCCTTTATTTATAGGCAAAAAAGATGAAGGAAAAGATGGAGAAGTAGAGAAGTGGGGAAGTGGAGTAGTGGAGAGGTGGAGTAGTAGATAATGTAAAATGTCTATATATATATTACATAACAGTTACAGCTTATTTTTCATTTTCTAAATATATATACAAATGCTTTTGAACTTTTATTTTTGTAATTGACGATATTAATTTTGTACTTTAAATTTTGAAGCTAATCATGTAATTATTCATGTCGATCAATATTTAGTGGCTTATGACTAATGTTGTGAAGAGATACTAAGTCAGTAACTTTATATTTTTTGAGTCTAGAGAAAAAGAAAATTTATCTTTTTGATTCTTGTTTTCTTTTTTGTAATGCGGTTTTGTAAATGTATTCGTAGCATATTCATATGTAGCCGTATCGTTGTCGATTCTAAATCTAGTATTCACATATTATGGTTGTAAATGCGGTGGATATTTGTATCTGCACCAAATTGTATGACGCTCTCTCATAACAAGTGCTGTTTATTTTTGTTTAACTTTTGGAAATTTATAAAAAAATTTTAAAATTTAAGCGGAAACTGGCAAGACTTTAATACTCCCTCTGTTATATATAAAAAAAAAGGTTATATTTAAACTTTTGACAAATATTAATATTACATTTTTTTATTATATATTAGATGTACAAACAATATATTTTTTTCATGAAATTTGTAAAGACCATAATGATAAATTTTAAGTAATTATAAAAAAATTATATAAACATTGATATGTTTTTGAACAAATTTTATTTTCAAATATTATTATTTTTGTGAAATGGAGGAAGTGTGTTTTTTATAGTCTTCTTGAAATTTGATATGTGTGACTTTTGTTACCTATACCTATTTATTAAAAGAGTAAAGGCGATATAATCCGAAGTTCTTTTCGTTTGGAGAGTTGAATTGTCCAAGTTCCTCCTGCATCAAAGTAGAGATGACAATGTGAACCCGAATTCAATCCAATTGGGTTAGGTAATTTGGTTGATGATTGGATTTGGGTATGAGAGCGGGTGTAGGTACTACCTAATTAAGATTTTCGAGTTTGGATACGAATAATTAAAAATACCAGTCTCGAAGTCGTTCAATTTTTTATTTTTATTTTTTTTCTCCATTATATTTTAGTATTGAATACGCTCTTGTACTTCACTTTATTTATGAACAAACATAAATATATAAATTAAGTAATGCGGTCTTAAAATCTTAAATGATGCATAAAATTGTAAAAGTTTATTCTCACTCTCTTTATTACACTTATTGGTTATTTCTTGAAAAGATTAGTATACTAATCTTATCAGGTTTAATTAATTAAAGAAAATCAAATAATAATACTAGTAAGCCATTTTTAACTCATAAATTTTCATAAAAATTTCTGATTTTTTAATTTTTTAACATGATTTAAATATTTGATCACCCATGAGATGAATGTGAGTATTAACTATCTATCAGATTGGTTCTCTTCATCCTCGGTAGACCTAAATCTTTTTCCCCTTCACCCTTTTCGAAGCCAAATTGCAGTCTAACATAACACAAACAATCGAATTGGAACGACGGTACGAATTAGAATGTTTTTTTTGGCAATGTATACATAGTTTTTTTGCTTATTGCAATTGAAGATTTTGGTTAGGGAGTTCAATTTCTGTTGTACATAAGCTTAATTTTATACTAGTCTAATGGGCATGTGCTGCTATTTTCCTTTGGTGGGTAGGGTTTTTATTTATTTATTATTTTAAAAGAAAATGTGATGCAAATTCACTCTAATTATTAGGAGCTCTACATCTTTAATAATATAGATATACTGCAATTGGGTTGTCCAAATTGTACAGAATAATGAATGTGCAATGTTCTGATTATGTTTCTATTTTATTCACTTTAATGGCTCTATTAATTTTAATGATTTTAGTCGGTTTAGGGTTAAATTTTGAGATTTCTATTCATGCTTTAGGGTGATTGCAAGCTCCACCTTTATTTTAGTGGATTTAGGGTTCAATTTAAAAGCGAAACAGCCTTTATGAAATATATAATAAAATAGTAATAGATAATAGATGACACAAGTAGGTCATGTCTTCTTTATTTTTCTATAAATGAAATGTAAAAGTAGCAATTGAAGCATTAGTAAATATTTAAATTTTATTAATTTTAATTTATATACTCTTAATCTATATATAATCTATCTATATAGAAAAATAGCAATCTGTAGGTAAAAACTTCATCTTTATTACGTTTATGCCATTTACATTTTTAGTATCCCACAACGTTAATATTAACAAAATAGGTCATCCTGGGACTATAAAACTTGAACTCCCTTCACCTGAACTATGTCTAAATTTAACGTTCGAAAATATTCGACATACATTTCTACATTTCGTGAAACCCTCTCATTATTACTACTAAGTTATTTAAATCCTTCTCATGTTAATGTTTTCTCCCTTCCTACATGTTTTTGTTACACGAAATTTAAAATTAAGAAAAATAAAAAAAAAGATATTTTAAGTCTTAAATTTAAAACATTAACTCTATATTCAATTATAAATTTTGTACATATTTTATTACGTTTAAACGTTTTCTTACACATGAGTAATAGTAAGCCCTTAACTATTTTCAGTAAAGTCGAATTGTTTCGTTATTCCAAAACAAATATAGCATTTCAGTAAATCTTCGCCACAATCTATTATTCAAATAGAAGATTAAAATAACATTGTGGCCTAATGATGAAAATTTCTCCCCTAACTTGCAATCTGAATTTCTTCATTAACGTCATAAAAAAAATCTTTATTTTATCCCACATTGAGTACGAAAACTATCAACCAGGCTTTTCTTACATAGATAATTTTATTGGGGTAAGATACTCTTATGGAACACCCAAGAGTTCACACCAAGACAACTCATATATAAAGATGCGCTCAATATGTGTGAAAAACTTAAATTAATTGTTCAAGTCACAACTATGTATATATTGCCTTTTAGTTCATACTTCACGATCAATGTGTGACGTATCTTAGACATGTGAATCTAATAGAGTTATGTGTTGTTTTGGTAGAATCTAAATTATAAAATTTGTTGATTCTGAAAGTTGTAGAAATATTGGAAGGGATGTTAAATAGTATTTTTAAAATTATTTTAAAGACAAATAAGGTTGTGTTGAAATGAACAATTTTTAATAGTTTTTATGAAAATAGCTAAAAAGGTTATGCCAGACAGTAGTAGCAGAAACAAGTAAAGTTCGCAAAATGTAAAGAGACATAAAATGATGAAGAGAGTTTATAGTGATTCAGCATCTCTGCTCCACTCTTTTTTTTTCTCAGAGGAATTCTACTAGCATAGATCACATAGAGCTACAAATTTTTTTCACAGAGAACTGAGATTAAAATCAAACACAATTGAGTCACAAAGACCAAGGGCTTGAAACCTATCTTTTAGTCACGCAAACAATGATTTCCAACTTCTTCTTTTAGTCACTAGGACAATGGCTTTCAACCTCTTCTATTAGTTACACAAAAAAAGAGGTCTTTCAACCTAATATAACTTGAGGTCTTTCAACCTAAAAAAAGAGGTCTTTCAACCTAATATCACTAGGACAATGGCTTTCAACTCAGCAGAGATATCCTTATAGAACTTGAGAAAGATCAGCAGAGATCCTTGTCTTTGCTTGAACAGATCGAGATCTCTCAATCCTCTGCTGGTTCTCCATCCTTGAGATATATACATCTTCTGAATCTTTAATATCCACGGATGGTGATCATCCTTTATGAACCTAAACTTCTACTGAATCCACCAAATATACTGGATTCTATCTAACTTAGAATTCTATTAAATCCATATAATAAAGTATTTTCAATTTAAGATAGAGTTTTATTGAATCCACTTAATATGTTGGATTTCTTTTAAGTCATTTTATATTTTGATAAGGACTATATTACATTATCATTTTAATATTATTAATTTTAATATCTTAATATGAATAATCATGTAATAAACCTAGTTAATAAGCATATTACAGGGAGTGCAAAACTTAACAAAAGTCTCCAATGTTGTTTGAATAAATTATTGTCCCCGAATGAGATTTAAATTGAATGAAAAGAATCTGTTTGATGAAATATCTAAATGGCTATATTTTACCATTTTAACCCTTAAAAATAGTACAAATTCATTAAATAATTTGATACTCGGACTAGATTTCATGATAAAAGATAACTTCTATTAAGAAAATCCATAAGATATTCTGGCAAAATATAAGATTCTTTGAGCCAGACAAACTCGTTCGTCTTAATATACTCTTTTACTATATTATTTAGATTATGATTTACTAGTTAAAATACATTGTCATACTCATTGTAATCTCAAATTAATGTATTTAATATACGAACAGTCCACTATTATTCCAAAATTCGATTAACTTCATACATCAACAAAAATAAACATATAAACAAGACCTATAAACAAGAAAATTACATTCTTTTAAACCAATAAAATAAAATAAATCATACATCACCAAAAATAAACATATACGAATGTTGTGTGTGCAATTGAACTAAACCAATTAATAAGACCTATAAACAAGAAAATTACATTGTTTTAAGAACCTACTCTACAGATCTAGAAAAAATTATAAATAAAAGAAATTTGGAGGTTTCAACTACCTACTGCTCCCTCTGTTTCAAAAAAAAAAAAACATTTTATTTACACTTTGTTATGTTAATCATTTTCAAATCGAAATTAATCAAATTCAAATAGAATTTTAATCTTAGATTTTCGCAAAATTTTGGATAATTTTTTAAAATGTTGTTCTTTAATTTCAAATAGAATTTTAATCTTAGATTTTCGCAAAATTTTGGATAATTTTTTAAAATGTTGTTCTTTTTTGGGATAGAGGGAATACAATCTAGGATATTAAACTATAATTTCAAAAACCTATTTAACTATCCTACATGAACATAATAATTAAACTATAGGCATAAAGGAAAATAAACATCTAAAAATAATTCAAAATAATCTAATTTAACATAACATAACATGCAGGAAAGGAAATAAAATATTACAAGAGGAAAAAAAGGATAAATTGCTGAATTGAATATATTCCAAGAAGAAGCTAGTGTACGGACTCCAACTTTGACCACTATTTCCCCTCGATCCTTGTGAAAATTTGAACTATTTCTTCTTTGCTGGTCGTGTGAAATTTAGAACTTTTTCTTCGTCAGAATATGAATTCATGATTGTGTGAATGTAAATCTGTGGATGCGTCATTCTACTAAAGATTTGTGAAAATTTTAGGTGTCTAAACCTGTGAGGGGGGAGCACCATATATAGTTCAATGTATAGTAATAAAAATTGTTTTAAATTTTTTATTGTGATTTTTTCTGCCTATATATATATATATATATATATATATATATATATAAAATATGTTTTTCTCTTTGCAGATATGCAACTTATAAAATTAAGTGCAAAAGATAAACTTAAAGTTTCATTATGTGTGTTATACAAATTAATTATAAAAGTGAAGGAGATATGACTTGATCTTGGGACACATTTATAAACAATGAAAATAGTCAACCACTACAGCAATTAGTAAACTTGTTATATATAGAATGGTGGTAGAAAAATATGGTAGATCGGCCACTCGCCCAAGTAGTCACTGGTTCCCATAAGTCAACAACTTCTGTAGCTAAGAATTGCATAAATCTCATTTCATGTAGGCTTTACTCTTATGTAAAATTTCAGTATGCTTTATTGCAGGATATTAGCTTAGGTCGTTGGACTTTATAATTTGGTCTTAGTTGGGGAATGCTCCTTTGCTCCTTGTTGGCGAAATTTGTCGCGCTACTAACCTATTTCTCACCCAATTCTTTTTAATTTATAAGGAAATGTTCTTATTATTTGGGCTAACTAGCATGTCTATGTTACTTTTTTGTTAAAGCTTTGCCATTTACACTGATCTGAGTTATGCCCTTTTGCACCTGTATTTTATTTTCATTGATTTTCTTAGAAAAATAAAGTTTTTAAAGAATAATATATTAGTAAATAAGGAATTACTTCTTTTCACTTAACTTAGGGTTTCTTATGTTATATAGAGTTGTAATGAATGCAGACCTTAAATTTGAAGTTGTGTTGTACAATAATTATCCGATATTTACTCCTCAACCTAAATGATATGACCAAAATCTGTTGCATGCAGCTCTTTTGGTCATAACGATTATACGACTGGAGGCAAAGACTGTTCCAAATTGCTTATAACGATTTTTTTGTTATGTTAAATAACTTAAATAATCTCGCTCCTTCCATTACTAAAAATAACGGAATAAGTGACAGACAACCGTGACTAACAAATGAATTCTGCCACTAATGACAATATCAACGACGGACGTGTCCTTTGCGGGAATGACGCAAAACCCTGTCGCAACTTGTCTCCATCGTGTGCCGTCGCTTAACTGTGATTTGTGACGGATCTTTAGCAACGAAAATTCTCCCTTGATTTAGCCCATCTGAGACGAGACCACGATCTCCAGTTTCTGTTACTAATCGTCGCAAAAGTTAAACCTTTAAGATGCTAATTTGTGACATATGTTACGTATTATAAAATCCCGTCATAAGTATCTTGTTTTGTGAAATTAAAAAAAAATTGAAATCTCATCTTTGTTTGCTTGTGCTGAAGAATAAAACCAAATAATTCAAAGAAAATCGAAATTAAAAATTATATCTAAAGCAGAATCTTATAAATGGTGAATATATAATAATTCATACAAATTTCTATAATATATTTTCTAATTAAACTAAAGTATAAACTAGGGTAATTCATACAAAGCAAGTAGCGTTTTTCTTTTTCTTTTTCTCTTTGGGGATCATCTTTCTTTTTCTTCCTGGACCCTTATCAAATTATTTCAATATTTCAACATTACAAATGTAACTTTTATATGAAGTTTTACTCGTAAACTCTTGTTCTTTTCTTTTATACTATTTTTGCCTTCCCGTTTATTCTTTGGGCCCTTATCGTATAACTTCGTATTATAAACATTTGCATATCGTTATATTATGCAAGTTCTTTTCAAAAATATATAGAGAAAAGCTTTATTCGTATACATAATTAAAAAATTAATATTCCGAAATTTATTTTTTATAACTCATGGCAAATAGTGCTTCGATGAATAGTTATTTTCCAAAAATGAAGTTAATCTCAAATTTCTTGTTAATAATCTATTTTAGAACAAATAAAATATCATTTTGATCGTACATATATTTGAGTATTTAACTTTAAATTCAAGTACATCACACAATACGATCTCCAAGTTACCTGAAAGAGCCGACTCCAATCTAAATATCCAGTACTCATCCCTAGAAAACTATTCTTTCTAAATGACAGTGTACTATCCTCGTAGATAAATAAATATATACAGTATATTTTTTGTTGTTTCCTAGATAAATATAAAATTATATTGAATAATACAGTATCTGTAAGTTGTCTTCGTTTAGTAATTTTATATGTAGCTCAAGCAGCTTAAATTCGCGGAAACCTCCGATCCATAAATAACGTCGCTCACCTTGTCTTCCATTTTCTACTGCAAAGGTGAAAAACATCCGCCTTTCCAAGCTCCTTCATTGTTACTGATATTGTCATAAGAGCCTCAACACCACATTATTCAGCACCACATCAGCATTTCAGAAAAATAAAATAAAGGAAAAATGTTATTTGTCACATATGATGTACAATTCCGATATAGTACCTTACCCAGAGAATGGGATGCTTATTTCTGTAGACCAATCCCTTGCTTTGCTTGTTCCTCAGCAGCACTCGAGTTCAAGTTTAGCCTTTGATATATGGGTGATGAATGAATAGGGGAATCAGAAGTCTTGGACTAAGAATACACGAAAAAAGATTGCAAATCACTTTAGAGCGACACTAACAAAAAAATAAAAATAATTTCTTCAAAATGTTATATTCAGCATTGATAAGAAATATAACCCAAACTATGTACAGATTATAGCATTGATAAAAAATTGCTAGAAGCCATATAGTAATTAATGTGCTAAATATATATATCCATCCACCGACAAATGATGCTGGGGATTCGATTAAAATTGAGTGCAAAACTAATGTTCTAAATTAACAGAACAAAAATTGTACCGTTGGTGCAGCAGCAACCTCCTGAAGTTGAATTTGTCTGTTGAAGTTCAAACAATCAACAACAAGAGGATAGAAGGGAACAGCAGCTATGATCTGTCAAAAAATATGTACACAGTCCGTTAAATCACAAAGTCTAAAAACAAAACATTTTTGTAAGAAATAAAAACCCCAAGACCATTCCCCATTTGGGAAATTTGATTTTTTTTCCTTTCTGAGCCAAAAATTGAAACTCAATTATTATCAAAGTCAATTAATTTTTCAATCAACTAATCCAAGTAAGTGGAACAAAATCAACACCTTTTGACTGCTCATAGGTGATCATTCTGATCTGTAAAAAGTAAAGAATTCATCCAGTCAAAATCTAGGAAAATGAACGAAAAAGAAAGAAACATAAGAAACATTTCTCATTTTTAATATCAAAAAGATAAAACGATACTCAACTGGGTAGATCAATTTCGGTAAATGGTTGATTTGATTATCGGAAGTCTTGAATGATTTGGCATCATCGTCGCCGTCCTCATCTACACCATCCGTGTCGGTGGAAGTAGCTCTCTCGGCGGCTGTAAAACTCATCGCAAATATGTTAGGGTTAGGGTGGGAGTTCATCACATATATACACACACATATATATAGTGCCACCACGCGCTCATCTATTGCGTCGCTTGTATTACGGACCGGGCTATGCCCAGATTGACATAAAGTAATATATAATTATATGTGCGTTTATATTTATGGCCCAAATTGACATAAGGTAATGTGTATATATATTGGCCCAAATATATGTTTTATACATATTATGCATATATATATATATATATATACACAAAAGATATAATTATATTGCCCATAAAAAAAGTTATAGTATATGCCTATATGTTTTGGTTCTTCTGTTACCTCTCATTGGTAATTTTGCTAGGGTGGTGTTGTGTGAAAGTCTTTTTTTATGTCACTTGTTTTTTGGATGAGTTTTTAGAAAAATTTAGCTTTTGTCAATCAAATATAAAATAATATTATGGTACACCGATTATGGGCTACTGTCCAATTTTTTATTATTGATTCTAAAAAGATAAATAATAAAAAGAATTACCAAATGATGAAATACACAAGTTATGTACAAGTTTTGATGATTTTTTGTAATGTCTATAATAAATATTGTTTGGTAATAAAACGTTTCGGTTGAGGGGTTCCAGTCCCAAGATTAGATGATTCCGGAGCTTACGATGATGCTTATACATATGCTTTTCTTTTTGTTGTAATATATTTTTTATTATAATAAAACTATATTATACATCACAAAAAAGTTATTAAGATTTTTTTGATATTTAATTTTCTTTCCCTTAGGATAAGTCTGGTATGAATAATATTTTTCCACCAGTATTTCATTACTTTCATATCGACTCATTTACTATCCTTTATTTTTTTTCATCGACAAAAAAGAACATTTCAATGAAAACTAAAGATAGAATACAAATCACACGAATACCCAACAAAACAACGAAAAAAAGCTACAACATTTGAATCCTAAAAACTCTAACCTGCACATAATCATTTGCAAAGAAAGTGAATCAATAAATAGCACATCAACCAGTAATTTTAGACACCAAAACGTCTTTTTATTTACAATGTTGCTCATAGCCAAAACAGAAATTGATTCCTTTGCCCTCTTCTCCTCCTCGACAAACCCTTAGAACATCTTGAGTTATTTCTAACAGACAAGTCCTTCAAATGTTTTCACTTTCTTTTGTTTTTTATTAATCCTGGAATAAGAACCAGTCATCCTCCTACATGTGTCTATTGGGGATTCACCCGATAGATCTAACAACTCCTCTTTATTAGCAATTCTAGTTCTACTGGAGTTACACATATCATACGAGCATTTTTTTTTTTTTTTTTGTAACCCGCACAAAATCAGCATTTAAAAATCCACAGGACTTTCCTCTTTTATTTTCTATCCTCATAAAATTAACATTTAGGGTTTTGCAACATTCTCAGATAGAGTCTTTTCCACATTTTTCTTAAAATGTATTTTGAGAATTGAAAATGCTTTCCTCCATCTTGGAAAATGAATCTGAACGTTGAACTAACTTTGCCGGTGTCACATCTTCCAAATTCCGATGGGCAGAATTAAAAGTTCCCTCCCTGTTGCTTGGCTGCAAAATTTTTTAATTTTTTTTTATCGCTTAAAAATTTTATTGAAAAAAGTCACTGGAAATACAGGAGATGTCCAAAAGACATGGACTACAACAAATCCAAGCCTAACAAGAACCAAAACAAATGAAAACCCACACTAAAACAACTTAAACTCCAAACAATCAATCAGGAAGCTTAACCTAAACAAGGCAGGACCATGATTTGGTTTTGAAGATGAAAGCCTGCTCTAATGGAATCAGAATTCTGTATAGAAATCTGCGACATCTTGACAACTAACTTGAAGAACATAACGACCGAGAAAATTCAACTCAACAACCTAGAGCTGCTAATATGATGGAAGAATAGAAAATCCACAACTCCTGATCAAATAGATTTATGCAATCCTCCTCCGGAATCGGTAGAACAAACTGAACGCTTCCCTCTGCATTACAAGATTCCTTAGACTGTCATCCTTCCAATTTCCTTAACTTGATCCTCGTTTGTTCCAAAAATTCCTATTTGTTGACCAAACTCAGTCGCCCCCTTGATTTGCTCATTTTGCCAAGCAATGTCTTCGTCATCTATTGAGAATTCCACCATAGTATTATTTGTTCCCGCCTTACCTGCACAGACTGAGGTGTTCTTTACTTTACTATTCTTCCCAACTGAAAAGTCCTTCAAATATCCCCATTTCTTTCCCTTTATCCTTGTGCAATCAGCTTTAATCTTTTTTGCAACCTTTTCGGCCTGTACCTTTTAGTCGTAGGAATAAAATCCATGAGCTCATCCCCATGTTGTTCTAATCTTCTTCTAACATCCGAACAAATATCACATTTGCATTCAGTTGATTTTTTCTTACCACTTTTACAACCCCCATCACTGTTCTTCAGAATGTATTGATTGGTTTGCCCGTAACTGTTTTTACCAATAACACCACCTAATTCTGCTTGGTCCATTTTATTAGGACTATAAGAACATGGCTTACGATATTGTTACCAAGTCTCGAATTGTTTAGTTCCCCGTGCCGTGCGGTACTTTCCCTTATCATATTGTTGTAGTTGTTGTATGTGATAAGTTGTGTTTATTTAGGAGACTATGTTTCAATCTTCAGATATCGTATATGTTGTTAGGATAAGCATCACATTCCTATATATAATTTGTAACTATAAATAGTGTAAATGCTGTTGTACTTGATGATTCAGTGAATTAAATACACTTCTATTATAGCCTTTCTTGCTGAATTAACTTGGTATCAGAGCCCTCAAATCAATATAGTGTCGTCCACTAATTCCTCCACTTCTGGTAATACCTCTTAACGTCAATACCTGATTACCACTACTCTCACCTCACCACTAAACCTCTCAAATCCAACCCAAACCCTTGCCTTGAAACTCCATCCTGGAAACTATCGCTCATGTCTGCTCAGGAGTAATAATCTGCTACGATTTGTGGATGGATCAACCCCTCCACCTGAGAAAATTCTTATAGCCAATGGAAATGAACAAGAAGTTGCCGATTATCCAGATTATGCACACTGGTATCAACTAGACCAGAATTTGCTTAGTCTCCTTATATCTTCGCTTCAAGATGTCGTTCCACTTGTTCTTGATGCACAAACCTCACGTGCACTATGTGTTAGAAATATAATCTAAACTTTATATTATTCTAGAATATTCAAGAAGTGCCTTTTGGGTATTATGCATGAATAGACAAATACATGAATGTATCTCTTAATCTAGTTACATGAATGTGTCTCTTAATCTAGTTCATACATATATGACTCATGGAGTACATGTACTAGAGAATCTAGAAAGTTATTTTGAGTCCTATAAATAGGACAAGTCATTTGTAGTTGTAATCATGTATCCACAAGTTCAAGTTATATACAAAGTGTGTGAGTTCTACAAAGCAAGTTTCCTTTGTGTGAGTGTGTAGATTATTGAGAACAAGTTTCTTCTCTTAATCTCCAACTATATATATATATATATATATATATATATATATATATATATATATATATTTTCCTACAAAGTGGTATCAAGAGCGAGGTTTAAAGATGGCTTCCAACAACATGTTTCAACCTCAACTTCCTCGTTTGACGGAAAAGAATTACAACCAATGGAGCATCCAAATGAAGGTGTTATATGACTCTCAAGATCTTTGGGAGATTGTTGAAAATGGATATGAAGAACCAGAGAATCAAGCAACCCTCTCAACACAACAATTGAATGCTTTGAAGGAGAATCGAAAAAAGGATAAGAAGGCTCTTTACTTTATCTATCAAGCGGTGGATGAAGCAATCTTTGAGAGGATCTCTACGGCATCAACATCAAAGGAGGCATGGGACACCCTTAACAAAGCATATAAAGGTGAAGAAAAAGTAAAAATGGTGAGACTCCAAGCTTTAAGAGATGAGTTTGATTTACTCAAAATGAAAGAAAGTGAATCGGTGGAGGAATTTTATAATTGAACAATTTCAATTGTTAATCAACTTCGAGTTAATGGTGAAACAATTGAAGATAAAAAAGTCATAGAAAAAATTCTTTGTAGCATGACCAGAAAGTATGAACATATTGTGGTAGCTATTGAAGAATCAAAAGACTTGAATAATTTCTCTCTTGAAGAATTGTTGGGCTCACTCCAATCTCATGAGCTTCGAATCAAACAATTTGATTCCTCACCTTCCGAGCAAGCTTTTCAAATTCATGACAACAATCGTGGCGTTTTTAGAGGAAGAGGAGGAAGAGGATCTTCTCGAGGAAGAGGACAAGGAAGAGGAAAATTTCAAACTGAAAATTCAAGTACATCACAAAGAGGAAGAGGAAGAAGCCATGGAGGATATAATGGAAGAAGCTATGGAGGATATAATGGAAGAGGAAGAGGTAATTCTTTCAATTTTCAATGTCATTATTGTCATAAATTTGGACATATGAAGAAGGATTGCAATAAGAGAATCAATGATGAAAAAGGTGATTCTAATTTTTTACACGAGGATTCGGAGACAAAAGATGAAAGTTTGCTTCTTGTTTGCAATATTCAAGATACTTCTCTTGATAATGTTTGGTATATTGATAGTGGTTGTAGTAATTACATGACCGGAAATAGAAATATCCTTGTGAATTTTGATGAAAATGTTCAAAAAGAAGTCAAGATAGGAGATAATAAAAGGCTCAACATCAAAGGCTGTGGTGATGTTCTAATTCTCACAAAGCAAGGTACAAAGCATATTTCTAATGTTTATTATGTTCCGGATCTTAAGCATAATCTTTTAAGTGTTGGACAACTCTTGAAGAAGGGACATAATGTTAATTTCAAGAATGATTTATGTGAAATTAAGGAAAGAATGGTGTTCTTATTGCAAGAGCCAAGATGACTCCAACTAAAGTGTTTTCGTTGCAACTCAAAAATGAAGCTCTTCCTTGTTTTGCTAATATTGTGAATGACAAGTCTTGGCTTTGGTATTTCCGATACAATCACTTGAGTTTCACTACACTATCCAAGATTTGCAAAGATCACATGGTGAGAGGAATTCCAAACATTAATCGCCAAGATCAAGTTTGTGAAAATTATTTCTTTGGCAAGCACCATCGAGATCCATTTCCAAAAGAAAAGGCATGGAGAGCACGAAATCCTTTGGAGTTGGTGCATTCTGATTTGTGTGGAGCTATGCGTACAAACTCTCTTGGAGGTAGTCGTTATTTTCTCACTTTTATTGATGATTATAGTCACAAGATGTGGATTTATTTTCTCAAAGAAAAATCACAAGTATTTGGAGTGTTCAAAGATTTTAAAGCACTTGTGGAGAAACAGAGTGGCTTTCATTTAAAGACACTACGATCCAATCGTGGTGGAGAGTATATGGAGAAAGAATTTGGAGGTTATTTGAAAGAGCATGGCATTCGTCACCAACTAACGGTTCGTTCAACTCCTCAACAGAATGGGGTGGCAGAAAGAAAGAACCGTATTATCATGGAGCTTGTTCGAAGTATGTTGAAGATGAAAAGATTGCCTAAGATGTTTTGGGCAGAAGCGGTAGCATGTGTATGCTATGTTCTCAACCGGGCGGCAACAAAAAGCGTTCAAGGAATGACTCCACAAGAAGCATGGAGTGGTCACAAGCCATGTGTTTCTCACTTTCGAATTTTTGGAAGTATTTGTTACTCTCATGTGCCGGATGAAAAGAGAGGTATACTTGATGATAAATCTGAAAAATGCATCTTTATTGGCTATAGTGAAACCTCCAAGGCATACAAGTTGTACAATCCCATCACAAAGAAGACTATTATTAGTCATGATGTAATTTTCAATGAAGAGGAAGCATGGGAATGGAAAAATGAAAAGGAAAGTCCAAGTATTATTCTTGATGATGATGCATTTGAGCCAATTGAAGAAGAAGACTCCGCTCCTCCTTCACCGTCTAATTCTTCTCCAAGCTCATCTTCTACACCATCGTCATCCTCTACAAGTTCGGAAACTCCACCAAAAAGAACAAGAAATCTTGGTGAGATATATAATGATATTAGAAGTAATTTGGAAGATGATTTTGTTGATTTTGCTTGTTAGGTTTTATGAACATTTGATGATGATTGTCTTTAGAATACTTAGGAATACAAATGTACAGAAAAGTGTTGGTTTGTGACACTTTAGTTTTGTAGCTAGCAGTAGTATCTCTTGTTTGTAAATTAGTCATTATAATAAAGAGATAGGTTCATTTCTTTTGTATGTACTGCTGGAATACTTGTTGAGTTTGCTCAACAAGTTGTTTAAATTAATTAGTCATTCGGAGATTGATTTTGGCTTGTCGGAGATTAAGGGAAAAGTCTATCAGAGAATAAAGTTTTGTTCATCAGAGATTGGACTTTGCCCATCGGAGATTGAAGAATCCTTCATCGGAGATTAAAATGTTTTGTTCATCAGAGATTGAAGGATTGGTCATCGGAGATTAAAGCTTACGTCATCGGGGATTGTAACTAAAGAGTCAGAGATTAATGCTGACGTCATCAGAGATTAAAACAATACCTCGGAGATTAAAAGCTGACATCACCAGAGACTAAAGCCAAAGTATCGGAGATTACTCGAAGTGATCAGGGACTAATTAAAGAAGCTATCGGAGATTAGTCGAAGACTTAATCACTGATGGAGTTAGAGTTCAAATCAAAGAAGGAAAGTCTTCCATGCACACGTAGACTTTATTGAAGACGTAGCTGATAAGGAAACTTGTTAGAAATCTTTCAATTGGAAAGATTGTATTTGATTTGAATTAGGAAGCTGGGTTTTTGATAACTTAGTTTTAGAAGCTGTAATTATAAATTACAAAAAAGGAATACGAAGCTGCGGATGTGTATAGAGAGAGAGAATTGAAAGTGTTGTATTTTATATATACACAGAATAGAAGCTGACGATCAAAGCTTGTTTTGATTGTTAGAAAACTTGTAATCAATTGTTAAATCAATAAAAGCAATTGTTTATAAAGTTTTGATCTTGTTCTTTATATTCCGCAGAAGAGTTTAATTTCTTAAAGAACAAGAAATCAAAAAAGTTGTGAGAACTTGTATTCAACCCCCCCTTCTACAAGTTCTAGGTCATCTCACTGGGAAAACATTGCTCTATATGGAAATGTTGATCCAGTCACTTTTGAAGAAGCCATAAAAGAAGACAAATGGAGACAAGCCATGGATCAAGAGATTGATGCTATAGAAAGAAATCAAACATGGGAATTAGTAGAAGTACCTAAGGGAAAGAAATCCATTGGAGTTAAATGGGTCTACAAGACAAAGATGAATGCAAATGGTGAAGTTTAGCTTAAGGGGGGCTATTAGAAATATAATCTAAACTTTATATTATTCTAGAATATTCAAGAAGTGCCTTTTGGGTATTATGCATGAATAGACAAATACATGAATGTGTCTCTTAATCTAGTTACATGAATGTGTCTCTTAATCTAGTTCATACATATATGACTCATGGAGTACATGTACTAGAGAATCTAGAAAGTTATTTTGAGTCCTATAAATAGGACAAGTCATTTGTAGTTGTAATCATGTATCCAACAAGTTCAAGTTATATACAAAGTGTGTGAGTTCTACAAAGCAAGTTTCCTTTGTGTGAGTGTGTAGATTATTGAGAACAAGTTTCTTCTCTTAATCTCCAACTATATATATATATATATATTTTCCTACACTATGGCAGACACTTGAATGAGCTTATGCGTCACCATCTACAACATGGAATTTGAATTTATGACTTACTTTACAGGAGATTAGACAAAATGATGAACCTCTGAATTATTATCTACTTCATGCCAAGGCTATCTTTGATCAGCTTGCTGCTGGTGGGAATCCTATGTCAATTTCTGACTTCAATTGTGTATTTAAAGGATTACGAAGTGAATATCATAAAATAGTTCCCACCATCGCTGGCAAATCATATCCAGTTCCATTTGACAAACTTCAGAGCGAACTTCTGAATTTTGAGCTTCTTTTTGGTAATCTGTCTTCTGCTAAAAACGAAGGATCCCAGTTTTTTCCTCCACAGTCTGGTTCAAATACTGTTCCTGTGGCTTATTCTGCACAGAGGAACAATACATCTCATCGAAATTATGGAAACTATCTGAGCACGTATTGATGCCCAAAGAATAACGGGCCAAGGTTTTCGACCAATTGTTCCAAAAATAATGGCAATCGAAGTAACAACAACAATAATTTTTCTACTTCTTTTATGTCTAATCAAGTTCCTCAATGTCAGATTTGTTACCGATTCAATCACACAACAGATGTCTTTCGTCAATGCTACAATCATGTGCAATCTCCTAATGCTAATTTGGCCTCTTTTTATTCATCACAGTTTGTTGATGCATTGTTCCCCGACACTGGTGCTACTCACCATGCTACTGTTGAAAATAGTAAAAATAATTTTGACTATAATTATAGTAGATGTATGTGGGTACTTCTAGATTGATCTTGATGCATGTATTAGTAATTTTAGATTAATTGCATATCTAGATACATCCTATCTCTAGAATCATCCAAAAGAGTCTCTTAGAGTTTAGAGGTAATTAATATGTGTGTAGAACCTTCTTATGAGTCCTATATAAACCCTTTGTATCAAGTCATTTTGAAATCAAGTGAAATCAAGTGAGTGAAATACAAGTATTATCTTCTTCTTCCAAAGTTCTCTTTGTGAGTTTATTTTCCAACAAAGTGGTATCAAGAGCCAAAGGTTCTACTAAAAGAAAAAGACTTGTGTAGTCTTATTCCAAGAAAGACTTGTGTAGTTTTATTCATTCCACAAGAAGGAGATGATGGCCAGCGGAATGTCTTAATTTCAAATGCCAAAATTCAACAAAGACAACTACGAAAGTTGGTGTATCCGATAGAAGGCAATCCTTGGTGCAAATGATGCATGGGAAGTTGTGGAGAAAGGCTTTACGGTACCTGAAAATGAAGCAACCTTGAATCAAGCCCAAAAGGAGAATCTTCAAAGTCAAAGAAAGAAAGATCAAAAGGCTATCATGATCATCCATCAATGTTTAGATGATGCTATGTTACAAAAGGTGGCTACCGCAACAACTTCGAAACAAGTTTGGGATACCCTCAAAACTTCCTTTAGTGGAGTTGATAAAGTGAAGCGAGTTCGGCTTCAAACACTTCGTGGCGAATTTGAGGCTTTGCGAATGAAGGAATCCGAATCCGTTTCGGACTATTTTTCAAGAATATTGGCGGTTGTCAACCA
The DNA here is from genome assembly GCA_014636745.2 of Centella asiatica. Taxonomy (NCBI): domain Eukaryota; kingdom Viridiplantae; phylum Streptophyta; class Magnoliopsida; order Apiales; family Apiaceae; genus Centella; species Centella asiatica. Next base: position 29,722,182 of record CM025781.1, read on the forward strand.
AATGAAAAGCAATGGAGAAGAAGTAAGTGATATTCATATTATAGAAAAAATCCTTCGTTCACTTGACTCTAAATTCGATTACATAGTTGTGGCAATCGAAGAGTCCAAAGATTTGGATACTATGACTATTGATCAACTCATGGGTTCATTACAAGCCCATGAAGAGAGATTGTCAAAGAAGAAGGAGCCGGTTGAACAAATCTTACAAGCAAAATTGTTTTTAAAAGACAATGATGAAAAATATGTGAGAAACCAAAGGGGTCATGGACAAGGTCGTGGACGAGGATATGGACGTAGACGAGGACGAGAACGCAGTCAAGGACGAGGACGTGGTCAAGAACGAGATGAAAATCATAAGGAAGAAAGATCCCATGATTTAAGCTATTCAAGAGGATGTGGAAGAGGAAGACATGTTTCAAGGTATGATAAATCTAATATCAAATGCTACAATTGTCGCAAGTATGGCCACTATGCTTCCGAATGCCGCTCTTCACCAAACAATATTAACGAGAAGGCTAATCTTGTGGAGGAGAAGAATAATGTTGATGAGCCCACTTTGCTTCTAGCATTTAAAAGTGAAGAAAATTATGAAGATAATATGTGGTATCTTGATAGCGGTGCTAGCAACCACATATGTGGAAACAAAGAATTGTTCGTGGATCTTGATGAGAAGGTGAATGGTAAAGTCACATTTGGAGACTCTTCCGGAGTACCGGTGAAAGGCAAAGGTAACATCTTAATTCGCTTGAAAAACGGAGATAATAATTTCATTTCAAGTGTTTATTATGTTCCAAGTATGAAGAGCAATATTTTGAGTTTGGGCCAGCTTATGGAGAAAGGTTACACTATTGTCATGAAGAATGGATTTTTAAATTTGAGAGACTCATTTGATAATTTAATTGCTAAGGTGCAAATGACCAAGAATCGCATGTTTTTGCTTAAAGTTCAAAATGATGTGGCTAAATGCTTAAAGGCTTGTGTTAGAGATTCTTCTTGGTTGTGGCATCTTAGATTTGGCCACTTAAATTTTGGAGGGCTGAATTTGCTTTCATAGAAGCATATGGTGAAGGGTTTGCCTTTCATTGATCATGCAAATCAACTTTGCGAAGGATGTCTCTTCGGTAAGCAATCAAGGAAAAGTTTTCCAAAGGAGTCTATGACAAGAGCAAGGGAGCCACTGCAGCTTATTCACTCGGATGTGTGTGGACCAATCAAGCCACCATCTTTTAGTAAGAATCGATATTTCTTACTCTTCATTGATGATTTTAGCCGCAAGACTTGGGTATACTTTCTTAAAGAAAAATCTCAAGTTTTTGATTGTTTCAAGAAGTTTAAAGTTCAAGTTGAAAAAGAGAGTGACTATGAAATTAAAGCCATTCGTTCAGATAGAGGTGGAGAATTTAATTCTAATGAGTTCATAAATTTTTGTGAAAATAATAGGATTCGACGTCCCGCGACGGTTCCAAGGTCACCTCAACAAAATGGTGTCGCAGAGAGAAAAAATAGAAGTATCCTCAACATGGCCCGAAGCATGCTTAAAAGCAAAAGAATGCCTAAAGAATTTTGGGCTGAAGCAGTGGATTGCGCTGTGTATTTGTCCATCGATGACCCACAAAAAGTGTCAAAGATATGACACCCCAAGAAGCATGGAATGGAACAAAGCCAGCTATCTCTCACTTGCGTGTTTTTGGAAGTATAGCTTATGCACATGTTGCCGATGAGTTAAGAACCAAGTTAGATGACAAAAGTGAAAAGTTTGTGTTTGTTGGCTATGATGCAAGATCAAAGGGGTACAAGCTTTATAATCTAAGCAATGGAAAATTGATCATTAGCCGAGATGTTGAATTCAATGAAGAAGAATCGTGGGATTGGAGCAATCCACAAGAAGATTATAATTTCTTTCCATTTGTTGATGAAGAAGATGAAGAGATTGAGCAATCAATGTCTCCCCCTACAACACCATTGGCAACAAATGATGGTCAAACAACTCCTCATTCTTCATCAAGTGAGTCACCACTAAGGCCCACAAGAAGACTTCAAGACATATATGATGAAACGGAAGAGATATCGCCAATATCTGACTTGACACTTTTTTGTCTTTTGGCGGAAACCGAGCCAACAACTTTTAAAGAAGCCGTTGAAAATGCAAAGTGGAGGAAAGCTATGGATGAAGAGATCGAGTCCATCAAAAGGAATGACACGTGGGAGTTAACAACCCTTCCAAAAGGACAAAAAGCTATTGGTGTAAAATGGGTATACAAGGTGAAGAAGAATGAAAAAGGCTTGGTTGAAAAATATAAAGCAAGATTAGTAGCTAAAGGGTACAATCAAAGACATGGAGTTGATTATGATGAAGTGTTTGCACCGGTTGCAAGATTGGAGACTATAAGGCTCATTGTGGCTTTGGCGGCTCAAAATGGGTGGAAAATTCACCAAATGGATGTAAAGTCTACTTTTTTGAATGGAGTCCTTGAAGAAGAGGTATATATAGAGCAACCATTGGGCTACACCATTAAAGGAAAAAAAGGCAAAGTGTTAAAGTTAAAAAAGGCTTTATACGGCTTAAAGCAAGCGCCAAGAGCTTGGAATAGTAGACTTTACAAATATTTTCAAGGTAAAGAATTTTACAAGTGTCCTCATGAACATGCTCTCTATGCTAAGGTGGGTAAAAATGGAGATTTTCTTCTTGCATGCCTATATGTTGATGATTTAATTTTTACGAGTAATAGTCCAAGAATGTTTGAAAATTTTAAGCAAGACATGGCTCGAGAATTTGAAATTACCAATATTGGTTTTATGTCATATTATCTTGGGATTGAGGTAAAGCAAATGGATGAGGGCATAATAATCTCTCAAGAAGGTTATGCAAGAGAGATTTTAAAAAAGTTCAAGATGGAAGGTTGTCAATTTGTTAGCACCCCCATTGAATGTGGAACAAAGTTATCAAAATTGGAAGAAGGTGAAAAAGTGGATCCCACTTATTTCAAAAGTCTTGTTGGAAGTTTAAGATACTTGACTTGCACAAGGCCCGACATACTCTATAGTGTTGGACTTGTCAGTCGATATATGGAGGCTCCAACAACAAGCCACTTGAAGGCGGCAAAGAGAATTCTCCGCTATCTAAAAGGTACTTTAAATTTTGGATTGTTTTATCATCGTTCTAATGAGTTCAAACTTGTGGGTTATTGTGATAGTGATTGGGCCGGTGACATTGATGATAGAAAGAGCACGACCGGATATGTTTTCTTTATGGGTGATACATCATTTTCATGGAGTTCAAAGAAGCAACCTATTGTTACTTTGTCTACTTGTGAAGCGGAATATGTAGCTGCCTCATCTTGTGTTTGTCAAGCCATTTGGCTAAGGAGAGTGTTGGAAGAGATTTACATGCCACAAAAGGACTCTACAGAAATTTTAATTGATAATAAGTCAGTGATGGCTTTAGCAAAAAATCCGGTGTTTCATGAAAGGAGCAAGCATATAGACACAAGGTTTCATTTTATCCGAGAATGCATTGAAAAGAACGAAGTGCAGCTCAAATATGTGAAGTCCCAAGACCAAATTAGTGACATTTTTACGAAACCTCTCAAAAGTGACGTTTTCAACAAATTTCGAACTCTACTTGGAGTAGTCAAAATTAAGGGGGGGGGGGGGGGGTGTTGAAAATAGTAAAAATAATTTTGACTATAATTATAGTAGATGTATGTGCGTACTTCTAGATTGATCTTGATGCATGTATTAGTAATTTTAGAGTAATTGTATATCTAGATACATCCCATCTCTAGAATCATCCAAAAGAGTCTCTTAGAGTTTAGAGGTAATTAATATGTGTGTAGAACCTTCTTATGAGTCCTATATAAACCCTTTTTATCAAGTCATTTTGAAATCAAGTGAAATCAAGTGATTGAAATACAAGTATTATCTTCTTCTTCCAAAGTTCTCTTTGTGAGTTTATTTTCCAACAGCTACACCAGATTTACAGTCTCTAGATCACTCACAAGTATACAATGGGGCTGATCAACTTGGTGTTGGAAACGGATCAGGTTTGAAAATTGATAATATTGATACTTCCACCCTTAATACAAAATTTGGTACTTTCCTACTACGTGAAGTTTTACATGTTCCGACACTCCCAAAATCATTACGATCTGTTAATAAATTTACCATTGATAATGATGTGTACTTTGAGTTTCCCCCCAATTTTTTTTTGGTGAAGGATCGCAAGTCGGGGAGAGCCCTAATGTTTGGGCCGAGTGATCATAGACTTTACTCAATCGCAGCTTCATCATCTAACTCAGATAGTAAAGCATCTCCATCAGCCTTTACTGCAAGTAAACCCTCATCTGTTGTTTGGCACAATAGATTAGGCCATCCTCATTTTAGGATTTTTCAAAAGATTGTACATTCAAATAATTTGTTAGTATCCAATACGTACCTCTCTCTTTGTCATGCATGTCAAATGGACAAGTCATCTAGATTCCATTTGCCTGTCACCAATCATCACAAATGTTTGGGGACCCTCTCCTGTTCATTTAGTATCAATCTTTTGTTGAATGCCAAATTAATTCCAAAATTAAATTAGTACAGTCAGACCAGGGTGGTGAGTATAGATCCTTGAACAAATTTTTTACTCGTTTGGGCATCCATCAGCGATTGTTGTGTCTGCACACTCTTGCTCAAAATGGCATGGTTGAATGTAAACATCACCATTTGGTCGAAACTGGTTTAACACTTCTCGCACAATCTCATGCTCCATTTAAATTTTGGCAATGTGCCTTTGACATCGTAGTTTATCTAATCAATAGTATGCCATTTGCTGCTTCTCACAATACATCACCTTTTGAGTGTCTTTTTCATCATAACTAGACTATACTTTCCTTCGTACTTTTGGTTGCATTTGTTTTCCTTTTTTTTACACCCCTACAATAAGCATAAAATAGAGTACAAATCCTTACCATGTGTGTTTCTTGGATACATTGCTCATCACTCTGGATATCGATGTCTTCATCTTCAAAGAAATAGAATGTATTTCACTTGTTATGTTCGTTTCAATGAAGAATTCATTCCTTTTGCTTCCCCTCCGCCTAACAAATTTTCGAAGTTGAAAAACAATGATGCTCAGATTGCCAGATTTACGAAGAGATAACCAAGGAGTTTTGCCAAAATGTGAAAACAGATCACAACAACATTATATGTGAAGTAAATGGGCACCAGGTATCCATTACACAACAAGCATCATGGATATGCTCCAAATAGCATGTCAGGGCTTGCTGACTCCACCCACATTAATCCCTGTTACATTAATTCCTACTATACTTGAGGACCTTGGTTACGTAAAGAACCACAATAACAAGAAGAGATAGGACTTCCCTAGAAAATGGGACGTCCTTATGGACATTTTGCATAAAACCCTACTATGCAAGTTCACATCACAGGACAAACCAACAACAAAGGTCATCTCTCTATTGGCCTTGTTGAAGTCTAAGCAGGAGATAACTTGGGCCCAAATCTCCTTTAAAGTGCTAAAAGAGTTTTTCTCTAGCAAGAAGAAATCCAAAATCAAGGCAGTAGGAACCAGGTCAAAGAAAATTTCTAAGAGTAAAATTACCAAGCCTTCCATCCTTTTAAAACTACAAAAGGAATCCTGCTGCCTTAGTTAAGGATGCTGCTGAAAGAAGATCCAAGAAAGCAGCATATTATGTTAAAGAGGTTACAGAAAGAAAGCAGGAAGTGGTGGAGTAGCCTGCTGATGAAGTAAAATCTACTGTTGCTGCAGAGATTAAACCAAAACCCACCAGAAAAAAGGCATACTGCTGCTCAAGTGGCTCGACCCGAAAAGAAGAAGAAGTCTGTTGTTGCTAATGAGCAATTTGACCCAACTACTTTCAATCCAGAAGAAAGAGAAATGTATGATTTCTCTATGGAATTATACGACTAGAACGGGCTGCTGAGATTATTGCCAAAGGATAGACATCAATCCTTCTACTGATGATGAGGAGGTAGTAAAAAACTAGTAGAAAATTCCTATTGCAGTCCCTATCACTGCTGTATCTGCTGAAAAGAAAGCTGCAGAAGATAAAATTGAATTATTCAAAGAAATCGACGACTACCAACCTGCTGAGAAGTCTCTAGAGGTTGCTGTAGCACTCTAGTGAAAAGTTTGTCTAATGAACTTTTCAAGCACTAAAAAAAAATGACCTTCAGTGACGATCGAATTTTGGTTACTAAAAGGACTTTTGGTGACAAAATCTAGTCACTAAAGACCTTTGGTGACCAGATAATGGCTTGTCACCTGCTCGTCATTAAAGCTCAGTCACTAAAGGATTTGGTAACCACGATTTTGAAAGCGGTTACTAAGTTGAGCTCCAAGAAAAGTTGGTTACTAAAACGTATTGGGTCAACAGTGGGTCAAATCCGGGTCGGATCCGGGTTGGACCGACCCATCTTCTTCCTCCGTAGGGTTTCTACAACAATGGTCGGCCGCCTGCGCCGATTCCGGCTGGCCGCAACCTTTGATTCCCGATTCACACACACACACACACACACAATGTAACGAGGTAGAGGCACCACCGTGACAATCACCATAGGCGATTACCCCATTTCCCCTCACGTCGTCGCCTGAAAACCACTGGAACGGTAACTCAAAGCTTGCCGTTGGCAAGCTCGCCACCGTTGGCCAGCCTGCCATTAACGGCCGAGCTCCTAAACCACGATCCTTCACCATTTTTGACGAATCAAGTATGGATTTAAATTCGGGGACTTCCAGAAACTCATTCATGCAATCAATTTCAAGTTTTAACAACTAAATCGCAAGAAAAATGGAAATCTTTCATTCGGGTCTTTGAAGCTTTTGGCCGAATAAGAAATCACACAATACTTTATAATTTTTCAAATTGTTTGAGGCAAAACAATCGTTACAAGTGCCGAAACAATTTGGTAAAATCAATTTGGATAAAAAACATGTAATATGGCTGGAATTTGGATTAGATCAAGTTTGGGTTCTAGGGTTCTTCGAATTATTTCTTGAATTTTTATTTATTTTTTTGATTAAACCTTAAAAATCAATAACTCTCAAACCATAGATGCTATAAACATGTGTTATATATGAACATGATACTAAAAATTATTATCTACACAATGGTATAAACATAAATGATAATAAATGTAAAAATAAAAGAGCAGTGTGTATACCACTTTAAAGCTTCAATGGAAAAAAATAGTAAAAAAAATATAAAGTAAAAAAAAAAAAGAAATGATAATATAAAGTACAAATATAAAATTAAAATAGAAATGATAATAAATTGCTTAATATGGAGAGTTATAGTAAAAAAAAAATAGTACATTTTTTTATAAAAATGTTATCACTAATATGACACAACAAAAAAATAATATATCATAAAATTGTAAAAAAAAATGCTATACGTTACTATATCATAAAATTATATAGAGTGAAAAGCATTTTTTTCACCAAAAAATTTAGTGACCAACATTTCTATGGTCAAGAAGTTTAGTGATCAGGATCTCTAGTCACTAAAGGATAATTTATTGACGATACCAAGACGTGGTCACCAAATTCGGTCACTAAAGGAAAATTTATTGACCACTTTCTTGTCTTGGTAACTAAATTTGTTTGTTCACCAAAATTTGGTGATAAAAAAAAAATTAAGTCACAAAAAGTTACTTTTGGTGACCAAAATTTTGTTCGTCACTAAAGGCCATTTGTTTTGTAGTGAAGGAGATTGATGCTGTGATATAGGACATTATTAGTACAGATCAACCAACTCCCATCTTGGAGGAAAACAATGTTGAAATTCTCTCCACTCCTGATGCTGCCACTACTACGGAAGTGATCAGCACCAAAGAAGTGTTGGAGTTTGCTGACTCACCTGAAAGTGTCACGGCTCCAGAAGTAGAGATCACATGTGAACAACATCGTACAAACATTAGACTTGTTGATTTGATCAAATTAGAACCCAACACGGAGGAAGAATTTTCAGCAAACCCTATAGAATCAACAAAGATTCCTGAGACAATAAAAGTGCCCATCTCAAAGCCTACTGCTGCAAGGAGACTTGTGCTGCCTTTTGTTGCAATCAGAGAAAATGTGCAATCAACAAATTGAAAACACATTGCTATTAAGGGAAAAGGTAAAGCAAAGAAGATTGTAGAATCTAGCAACAGTGATTTTGACAGTCGCGATGATAAAGTTCCTGCTAAAAGAAGAATGAAACAAAGATCAGAAGAACTCATTAAAGTCTTGCTGATAGAAGATGCTAAAGAAGCTGGCGTAGACCCCGTGATTTTGACAGTCGCAATGATAAAGTTCCTGCTAAAAGAAGAATGAAACAAAGATCAGAAGAACTCATTAAAGTCTTGCTGATAGAAGATGCTAAAGAAGCTGGCGTAGACCCCAAGGCATACCTTGCTGAGCAAATTATAGAAGGAGCCAGTGGCGAGTGTCTTAAGCAGCCGTAATTGCTCAGGGGGAGCTTGCCGAAAAAGAGGAGGAAGTTGAGATTAATATCTTCTCCAAGGAACTAGCTACTGAGGGGGAACAAATGGCCAAAGAAGAGTTTGTTGTAGACAGATTAGCAAAGGTAGCTACTGTTGGTATTAGGAAGGTCAAACACGATTTCTTTGAAGAGAAAAGATATGAACTTCAAAACAACTATTACCTACTTTGAAGTTTGTTACTACTTTGAAGTTGAAAAAGTAAAAGCTAAAATCATCCAGCACCACCTAGCTCAGCCTAACTACCGCCTAATCAACTGAACAAATACAGAGTATGCGCTGCATAGACTAGTATGCAAACTGCTTTTTTAAAAACTAATGATACAATGCAACAAAAATTCTGTAATTGAAGGTGATGTACTTCTTCTATCAGCTTACATTGTTCATCATTTTAAAATACATCAACACTTCACAGAGATCATGCAGAACTTCATTGAATATGGCAGCATCAAGGTTGCAACATAGCAAGCGTTTGTACGAGCTTAGCTAGAGTTATGTTATTGTGGAATAAATTAGCCCATATCTTCACAACCTCTGTTTGAAGGAGAATTTTTTTTTTAAATTTAATTTATTCACTATGCGACAAGGCAACATGCAAAAGATTCAGTATCCTGACTTAGCAGTGAGACACTTCAGAAGGGTCTTGCTCACAAGGTTGAAAGAACTTGGATTTAATGCACCACTTAGACACTCTTCCTATTATGAGCGTATTGAGAGGGAAGTCATATTATATGAGTATTTCCTCTAACTTTTGATTGAGAAACGAACCAAGGATGTCCATGCTGACAACATCAAAATAATTTATGGAGCAAGGGCTAACTGAAAGATGGGAGGTTTAGGGAAATTATCCCTAGCCAAGCATCACCAAGGAGTAAAACACTATGACTTGGATTAATAGATGAAGTTTTTATCTTATATGCTCCCTGTTGATTTCCTACTCTTTCTCCCCATGCTTCATTCTTATTGGTGCAAAGTGGACATGTGTGCTATATCGAATTCCTTCAAGACAGTTCCAAACTTCATAGTGCTTATCGAAAATCCTTGGAGAGCAACATGAGATATGATAGACTCTACTTTGCATTCCAATGACAAAACTACTGCGTTTGCCAGTAGGCTTCGCATTTATATGAGGAAACACAAATTTTTTCTGATTCTTGCTAACAACATCCCTGCTGTTGAAGGGTATGTCCCTCAACAGCACCTACCGTCCAGCTCGCGCACCCTCCTGCCTATCTGGATCTTGCTACAGCTAAGGCTAGGGCTTCTGGACTTTCCAGTTAACTTTTTTTCAAAAGCGCAGGCCGAACGTTCCCAACAACCTCCTTTCCTTTCAAAGGCAAGCTTGATCTCCTATGGCTGCAGAAGAGTCCCGGGCTTTGATTGATATGGTAATGGAATTGTTACTCTGTTTTAGGTTGGATTGGGACGAAAAGGCAAGACATCCTCCATGCCATATGGTGTTCACAGTACGACGACAAAACTCTCCTAGCCTTCGGGAATGAAAGTAAGTGCCCCTGGTTATTTAGTTGGAGCTGCTTCCTAACTTTATCCCAGCGAATAGAAGATGCTCAGCTCCGCACAACATCGGGATTGGCACGCCCTTTTTAGAAAAATTCATATGTGAAAGGGCAAGAACATATATTCGCACCAAGTCTACTTTTCCTGTTCTCCTTGAAGACATGTATCCTTCCAAACCTGCTAAAAAACATCACTCCTACAGCAAGAAATCCACCAAGAGAAAGGTTGCTGAACTTGATTCCAAAATAGATGAAGTTTTAGCAAGCTTATCGAACCCTTTACTTGTTGACTCTACTGCAGGCACCGAGTCTGCTCCTGCTGATCCTAAGCTTGAAGATCGCATCACTAAAATTGAGAGTAAGTAGGATCAGATCTTGCTCACACTTAAGAAGTTAATTAACTTTCTCCCTATTATGGCTGATGATATTAAAAAGGGGGAGAAAGATCAAGAGGCACAACAAGAAGATCAAGTGTTAATTCTCTCATGTTTCTGTTGTTGTCAAACCTTCTTATAAAAGAAGAGTTTTGAAATGCATTCCTAACTCTATTGTGTAGATCTTGAATTCTTCTCCCTATATGAGACTTCAGAAGGCACTTGAGGAAGTTGATATAATAACAAAGAAGTTACGGCCTACTGAAAGTCTCAAACGGCTTGCAAGTATCAAGGACTCTAAATCCAAGATCAAGCAGTACGAGCTGGAAATGAAAAAACTCAAAGAACAACAAAATAAAAGGGAATATGAGCAAAAGAAGGAAAGAATGGAAAGAAAAAGGCAAGAGAAGGAAGCTAAAAAGAAGTGAAAGTTAGAGTTGCTGAACTTTAGAATGGAGTAGCAGCAAGACACTATAGAGCAAAATGATGATGATTAAGCTAAGGAAGGAGCTGCTGAGGAGAAGTCAGAGTAGTTTATTATGTTTTTTTGTATTTCATTTATTTTTGGTTATTGCATGTATTATATGACTTTTTGGTGAAATGAAATACAAACTTGTTGCTTGTTGAGGTGATCAAATAAATCGTTTTGACATCATCAATTAGGGGGAGATCGTTAATGCACCCGTGCTTATATTAATCCTGCTTATAAAGAATGATTGAATTTACTTTTATAAGAATTGATGATGTAATATAGTCCTTACTTAATCCATGTGAAAGACTTAAAAGAATATCCAACTTGTTAGGTAGATATAAATAGTTTTAGTTAAGCAAAGATTTTGTTCACAAGTGGAGACTCTACTCATCGATCAGAAAAGATGTTGAAGCTACAAAGAAAATTCCAAGGATAAACTTGTTTAAAATGGAAATATGTAAGGTTCTAAACAGAAAGATCTTTCACTAAGATCTAAGCAGAATGTTAGAAAAGGACTTAATCAACTTTTAGAAGGTCTTTCAAAAAGCATTAAATGACAAAATAACAGCTAGTTTATTAACAAAACAAGGAACAACCAAAAATGTACAAGTTACTGTCAAGGAAGTACAACTCTCAATGGATAGATTTTTGGAGGAGTATAAATAGGAGTTATAAATTTCATTTATGATAAGTGAACTACCAAGAAGTGCTCTGACATCTGAGAGTCCAAATACATCAACAAAAAACACTTCAAGAGCTTGAATAAGTGTTATCTTATCTGCTCAACAAGAAGCTAGCTACTTAGAGATAGCAAACAAAATTTTATTCTTCTCTATTTTGTCCGTGTGACTAAGCAAGGTCTCAGCGACCTATTGTATGCAAGAACTTTGTGTTCTCTGTATTTGTGTGATTCTTAATGGATTCATTTTCAAGTAAAAGCGAAGAAAAATGGAGTAGGTTAGGCCAAATCACTATAAAAATCTTCCCGCTCTCTCTCCTTTTGTTATTGTACTTTATTTATTCAGCTTATTCTTCTACTATTGCTTTGTTTAGTCCATACTAAACTCTTTAGCAAAAATTTTACCATTAGTGCAACTTTAATGGGTGATTTGCTAAAATTCCGCTCTTAACCCTTTTAAAAAATATAAGAAACATCTTTTATAAACAAAAAGTTTTATAATCAGTTGATTTTATAAACAAGGTTTTAATTTTTGAAAAACACTACTCAACCCTCTTCTAGTATTTTCCCTTTGGGACTTAACAATCTGTATCTTTGCACCTGATACATTCTCGAAACCAGCAATCCTTGCTATCATGATTATTTTTCTTACAAATGTGGCAACGAGGAGAAGATTTTTTCATCATCTTTAGACTTGTTCTCATTGAACCTTCCATGTCCTTCACCTGTACTTGAATTCGATCTCCTTCCTCTTTGTGATTTGCAAGAGTAATTGCGGGATTGGCTTTCATTTTTCTTTTTCTTGTCTCCATCTTCCTTTGTCCGAAAGCTGAACTTAGAATGAAAGGCTTGCTCTAGCGGTTCCTCCAAAAATCTGCTCATCCAATCCTTTTCTCATGTGCTTTCAAGAGAACCCATCAAATCATGGGTTGTAAGCAATGAAAGGTCCTTAGATTCCTCAATTGCTGCAACTATATACTCAAATTTACGAGGCACACTTTTGAGAATCTTTTCAACAATTTTCGTCTCTTCAATTGTTTATCCGTAGCTACAAATCTGATTGAAAATTTCTGCTACCGTTGTAGAAAACTAACAAACTTTCTCAGTTTCTTTCATTCTCAACTTATCAAAATCTATCCACAAGGTCTGAAGCTTGATAGATTTGAGCTTTTCAGATCCTTCAAATTCTTTCTTCAAAATCTCCCAGGCAACCTTTGACTTGGTTATGCCAAATATTCTGGGCAAAATTGTCTTGTTCACTCCTTGTTGAATATAATGAAGAGCGTTGGCATCTTTCTTTACAGTTTCTTGTATTGTTTTAACTGATTTCGGTTAACGATGCTGGCTGCTGTTTTTCATAACCTTCTCTCACAACCTCCCATGTCTTGAGATATGAAGAAGGCCTTCATTTGACTACTCCAATCATAGTGCTCAACATCGAAAGTGGGGACTTGACTTGGGGAATACTGGGATAGAGAATTAGAGATACTCTTCATAGCTGTTTTGTTTTTTTTGAAAAACCTGCTATGATACCACTTTAAGGAACGACAGATGGATCTAAGGGTCTGAAAGGGAAGAAAATAATGATCTTAATATAGAACTTTAATCTGGAATTAGGTCTGATCTTGTCTTACAATGGCAGCACTTTGTATAGATTATATAGTAGACATAAGAGAACTCTAGATGCCTGGTATTTAATACAAGTGCATGAACTTAAGATGCATGAATCTAGGACAGTTAATGGAATGCATGAATCTGATAATTCATGTACTTAGAAACTGAATAATTCTGGGATATTCTAGATTTTCAGAATTAATTTCCAATAAGTGTATTTTGTAGCTATTGAGAGTTGACAAGGTAGATTAGTGGAGTGTGAACGAACTAGCGGTGGTGAAAAATCTGAAAGTACGGGCAGGTCATAAGAAATTAAGAAAAATGCGAAAAGAAGGAAACAACTCAATCCAAGACAAAGATATCGCATGAAGGAATATGCAGATTGAGAAAACACTAGAGGTTGGCCAAGAGCTTGGAATTTTTATGAAGGATGAGAACCAAGAAAGAGACCATGGCGTTGCTACATCAGTAAATGTTCTTAGGCAGAAGACATATTGCAAGAAATAAAAGAAAAACAAAAAATGACTAAACAACAGAGATTTAAAATTATTGATGTTGAGTTCAAGTGCATCACAAGATAACATTTCAATGTTACATGAAAGACAATCAATCCAAAAATCTAGTACTCATCTTCGAAAAAAATTGTTTTTGAATGACATTGTTCTATCATAACGAACTAATAAATACAATATTGTCTCTAATAATACAATATCTGTAAAGTCTGATTGCATTACTATTATCTATATATAGAGCTCGAGGAGCGGAACTGGCGGAAGCTTCTAATCCACAGGAAATGACAGTCAGTAGGAGTTCTCCACGGTCCAACACATCCGTCATTGTGAGCAAGCCTTTCAAATTGATGATCTCATCAAAATGAGATATGCATTTGTCCACAAAGAGCCTGAGCTCGTTGTTAGGTACATGCTCTTAAACTTCTGCTCAGAATTCGCATATGACACGAATGTGCTCCTCAACAGATCTAGCAGATATTAAATCATACATCACCAAATCAAAATTTGAAAAAAAGAACAGTTTTTTGTCATATACAATTTACAGTTAAAAGAATATATTGATACAATTGTTCCTACATTCATAACAAATATGTCACTCAAGAAACTGCTGATTTAGTTATGGAACTTTTTGTACAATTCTTGAACTGAGTTTGCATATTCATATTTGAGTAGAGACACCCAAACAAAAAATCAATATATTCTCCATAAAAAAGTTCGACTTCTTCAGTCAGTGAAGTGAACAGCAGATATATGATGGGGTACACTGTTTATTGTCGAAAACCTCACTTTCATAGTATTGTCCCTTGATCATGTGCCTATAGAAAAAATCCTTCGTCTTTTTAACTTAACAGATTAAATATTAGTGACTTAAAAAATACGATAAAATACTGAAGGGGTCTTACCTTTTAATGTGAAAAATTTCAAAAGCCCATGAGAGCAAGTTTCAAATTTGGAAAAGAGATGTTGACACAGTTAAATCTCAAAATTGGAAAAATATAATCCCTAAGCCTAGTCCCCATTTGGGAAATTTGATTTATTCTTTTTGGCTTCTAAGCCAAAAATCGTAGTAACAATAAGTTTCAAAAATCAATTAATTTTTCAATCAATGAGGCCAATTAAATGGAGATCCATCTGATATGTCAAAAATGAAGAATTAGTCAAGTAAAAAAACTAGTAAACAAATTAAAAATAAAGAAGCAGAAGAAACAATTTCTCAGTTTTATGATTAGAGGATAAAAGAATACTCAACTGAGTCGATCAATTTCGGCAAATGGTTGATTTGATTATCGGAATTCTTGAATGATTTCTCTTTTTTATCATCATCACCGCTACCGTCATCTCCACCATCCATGTCGGCGGAATTAGCTCTTGCGGCGGCTGAAAAACTCATTGTGAATATGTTAGGGTTAGGGTGGGAGTTCATCATATATAGCGACTCTTCGGTCATATGCACTGCATATGGACCCCGATTATACAAAACGTCTATGTATTATGACCAAATTGACATAAAGTAATTGGGCTGCAGTCCATTTTTGTTACAGTAAAATATAAAATAAATTCGATAATATTTAAAATATTTTAAGGGAGTATTTGAAGAAACCTTACAAAATAATATTGTCTACGAGTTTTGATGGTTTTGTTTTTTCCTTTTTGCAATAATATTAGATACACCAATAAATTACACAAATAAATATACACAAATACACGTAATAATTTTTGAACCATTAATTTTTAAATTTTTTAAGATGTGACACCTAAAATTTCACCAATCTCGTATAGGATTGAGCCACGTCAATTTGTTTACGACTTGATGTCCTTAGTCACACCTTTTTTTTTAATAATCAAATATCGTAGTTTTTTCTGTTTTATTAGTAAAGTGAACTGGGCTTGATTTTGAGAGTATAAGTTTTGGCATTTTCGTATATTAATAAAAACCATTTTTTACGTACATTATAATTGAAAATTATGAAAATTGTTGTATATTGATATATTTGGATGCTCTATCCATTTATATAAAAGCATAGGCCATTAAAGATAAAATAGACCGAATGGAATCTGCTGTTACCACTATTATAATATAAATGGGCTGCCCTATTAAATTAAAATTAATCTCCTCCCTACTCATTTCCACGTGTTATGATATGGTTCAATGTAGCACCTATGTTAAATCTTATGGAAGAATTGACTTCCTGCAACTTATATCCCTCTTTCCTTCTGCATATACCAGAGAGATTCGGAGGTGTGATTGTGAGAAACCAAATTTTTCGATGTAATATTTTTACAATTAGAAAGACTCAATAATTATATGTGATCATTCATGGATACATCACAAGTGTTAATTAAATTAACACCGAATTAGAGATAGGAACACCATGATAAAGCAATGAATATATGAAGTTCAAAAATTATAAACTCCAATCAACATGTGGTGCACAAACAAGAAACAAGAAAATTTCGGAAATTAGATAGCTTACGAATATGGAAAAGCATCACGCGAGCAGTCGTTCCAGTTAGGGATGCATATCGGTCGGGTTGGGCGGTTTAAAGAAAATATTTCAACCCAAACCAATTATTTCGGGTTAAAAAAATTATAACACAACCCAAACCGTTTACTTTCACAACCTAAACCAACCCAAACCAATAAATATCGGGTTGGTTTGGATTGGGTTAATTGGGTTCCATCAACATTACAATAACAATACAATAAAAAATTCAATAGATTTCCACTAACAACAATTCCATCAACATTACAATAACAATTGTCAACGTTACAATAACATTGCAATAACAATTTCAACAAACTAACAAGTAACAAGTCTGTCAACATTACGAAAACAATTACAATAACAACATACTAACAGGTTGTATGTTACTGCTACTGCTTGTATTCCCACTCAATACTAACAACTTGTATTCCCACTCAATACTGCTACTGCATCCCTAGTTACTAGTAGTACTGCTACTGGTGTTGGCCTGTTGCTACTCCTTACAACAATTCCCGGTTCCTCCTTACTGTTGTTGCTACTGTCTACTGCTTGTTGTTGTTCTAGTTTCAGTCCAACAAACTAACAACTCCCACTCAATCAACAGTTGCAACTTTCAAATTTGTAAACTCTAAAACAAGAAAATTAACAAATTAGTTGACAATTGATATGTGAATAAAAATTCATTTATAAACAAGTAGAAATAACTAAATCAACAAAAAAAGAAATACCTTTCTCAATGTTCTCCATTTCTTCTACAACTTCAACTTCAACTGTCTTAGGTAAATCAATGGGAGCATGGACACTTTTTAACCAGTTTTGTGCACAAATAAGAGCTTGCACAGTTTTAGGAGTTAAGTTACTTCGAAAATTACTAAGAACACGACCTCCAGTGCTAAATGAAGATTCTGAAGCTACTGTCGAAACTGGGATAGCTAAAACATCTCGTGCAAGTTGTGACAAGATTTTATACTTGCTACTATTTAGCTTCCACCAACCCAATATATCAAAACTCTTGTTATCAGGATCCTCAACAACCTCCATCAAGTACTTATCCAATTCTGATTTATTCTCTAAAGAATTACCATCCATCAAATGCTTCTTGTACTCAAGCATTCGTAACATGTGATAATCATCACAAACATCAGTTTCTCTCCCATAATTGGTGTCAGCAGAACCACTATCATTTAAATGTTCAGAATACATTGCACAATATTGGTCATATAATCTTGTCAAAGTATCTCTCACTTTTCTTGTCATCTCTTCAACCATCGCATTATTGTCATATATATCTTTGAAACACCAAATTACATATTTTTCTTTGAAACGAGGATCAAGCACAATTGACACAAATAGCATTGGATTAATTCTCTCAACTTTTTCCCAATATTTATCATATTTTGCCTTCATACTTGATGCCATATGTGCTAACTTAACATCTCCACTGATCATGTTTCTTGATATGTGTGCTTGTAAAAAACATAATTCATGAAAATAAGATCATCCTCCAGACGTTCAAATGCCTTTCTAAATTTTAAGGCAGCCTCAAGCATTAAAAACGTTGAATTCCAACGTGTTGCCACATCTAAACACACGCTACCTTTAACATTGATTTTTTTCTCTTTTGGCACACTCTTTGAATTTTTCCAACCTTGAAGGAGAAGAACGAACGTACCTTACAACATTTCTTATCGAATGAATAGTTTCATCAAGATCTTTCAAGCCATCATTGACAATCAAATTAATTATATGAGCACAACAATGCATATGCAAGCATTCCCCATTTAAAATTTCACAATTCCAACTTTTGATTTTTCTCGTAATATAAGCTATAGCTCCATTAGAGCTTGCATTATCCACAGTAATTGAAAAAACACGCTCAATCCCCCAATCAAGCAAACAAGTTTCAATCATTTTTTCGATGGTTTCACCCTTATGATTGCTTATTTGAACAAAATTTAATATTCTCTTTTGCAGATTCCAATCTTCATCTATGTAATGTGCAGTTAAAGCCATGTAATTAATATTTTGAATAGATGTCCAAGTATCTGTGGTAAGACAAACATTTTGGTTTGGTAGACTCAAAATACTTTTTAACATGACTTTCTCTTCTAAATACAAAGATAAGACATCCCTATAAACAGTCATACGGGAAGGGAGTTCAAATTTTGGTTGCTTCACACTACAAAAATTGCGACATCCCTCATCCTCAACAATTTTAAATGGTTGTTCATCAATGATAACCATTTTGGCTAGAGTTTTCCGACAACTTTCCTTGTCAAAACTAATCGTCAAAAGGTTACTACTTCCACTTTCACCCTCACCATCAATTTTTCCATAATATTTCAGAATTTTTTGTCTCTTGTCCTCAGCCCGATATGGATATTTTTTACATTGATTATTAAGATGATTCAACAATGAACTAGTGCCACATTTTTTAGTATCACATGCATAATCCTTACCACAATAATTACATGTGCACCGGTCAGATTTTTCATCAACTGCCTTGACTTTTGTGAAGTGATCTCACACCATTGAAGATGGTCTAGATGGCTTCTTTTTTGGGGTAGCAGCCTCTGTTGGTGTCGACTGAGGAGTTGATGAATTTGGTGTCGACTGATGAATTGCATCTGATTGACTCTCCATGTCCATGTCCATTCCTTTATTAGAAATTTAGTAACTTACAAAGTTAGAAAGGGGATGAAACCCACCATTCAAAATTCTCATAGAAAAAACATATATATTTCCTTCTTTCAAGTTATTGTCAATGCAAACTACTCTTGCAAGTTATTGTCAATGCAAACTGCTCTTACAAAGTTTGAGTATTTGTTTGGCAAAAATTGGATGACTTTTGCAAGTTATTGTCAATGCAAAATTGCTCTTAACATTATACATATGCTCGGGATTTTGTTTATGTTTTAATGGAAATCAAATGCTAGCATCTCTTACTAATTCGTAATTTTTCAAAAAAATTGCACAGATCATTTTTCAAATTGCACAGATTGCACAGATCCTTTAACACATAAATTGCACGGATCATTTTTTAGATTGCACAGAGCCACATATAAATTGCACAGATCCTTTAACACATAAATTGCATAGATAAACTATTGAAGAATGAAGGGAAATCTGGATTTAGGGAAGGGAACTACAGAAGGGAAGAAGCGAAGAGGCAAAGAGGCGAGGTACCGACAACCGAGTACGTACCTTGATGAACTATTGAACTATTGAGATTTGGATTTGGAGATTGAACTATTGAAGAATGAACTCTGAACTCTGAAGATTTGGATTTGGTGAAGAACTGGTTGGGTGGAAGGAACTATTGAACTCTGAACTCTGAAGAATGAACTATTGAGATTTGGATTTGGCGAAAGCGAAGTACCGACTAGTCGACTACGGAGTAGGAGTACGTACCTTGAATCCTTGATGACTAGTTGTTCGGTCGGTTTTTCCAACCCGAACCCCCACAACCTATTTCCGGTCGGCCCATGTCGGTTTTAAAAAATTCAACCCAACTCAACCCAATAGATATTAACAACTCGGCCAATAGGGGTCGGTTTGAATCGGTTCGGTCGGGTTCGTCGGGTTCGGTCGGTTTATGTGCATCCCTAGTTCCTGTTAGAAATATAAGCTAAACTTTATATTATCTATTATTTATTTAATTATTATTCTAGAATATTCATGAGTGTCTTTTGGGTAATATGCATGAATAGGCAAATACATAAATGTGTTTGATGTATCTTATTCTAGTTGATGCATGTATTTGAGTAATTGACTGTAGTAAATGTACTGCATGTACTAGAGATTCTAGAAAGTTCTTTGTAGTCCTATAAATAGGGCAACTCATTTGTTGTGGTAATCGATCATTCAAGAAGTTCAAGTTATATATATAAGTGTGTGAGTTTTACAAAACAAGTTTCTTTTGTGTGAGTGTGTAGATTATTGAAAACAAGTTTCTTCTCTTTAATCTCCAACTATATATATATTTCTACAAAGTGGTATCCAGAGCAAGATTTTTTTTTCCTCAAAAGATGGCTTCAAACAACATGTTGCATCCTCAACTTCCTCGTTTGACAGGAAAGAACTACAACCAATGGAGCATTCAAATGAAGGTGTTATATGGTTTTCAAGATCTTTGGGAGATTGTTGAAAATGGATATGAGGAGCCAGAGAATCAAGCAACCCTCTCAACACAACAATTGAATACTTTGAAGGAGAATCAAAAGAAGGACAAGAAGGCTCTTTACTTTATCTACCAAGTAGTGGATGAAACAATCTTTGAGAGGATCTCTTCGGCATAAACATCAAAGGAGGCATGTGACACCCTTAACAAAGCATATAAGGGTGAAGAAAAAGTAAAAATGGTGAGACTCCAAGCTTTAAGAAGTGAGTTTGATTTACTCAAAATAAAAGAAAGTGAATTAGTGGAGGAATTTTACAATCGAACATTTTCAAATGTTAATCAACTTCGAGTTAATGGTGAAAAAATTGAAGATATAAAAGTCATAGAAAAAATTCATCGTAGCATAACCCGAAAGTATGAACATATTGTGGTAGCTATTGATGAATCAAAAGACTAGAATAATTTCTCTCTTGAAGAATTGTTGGGCTCACTCCAATCTCATGTGCTTCGAATCAAACAATTTGTCTCCTCTCCTTCCGAGCAAGCTTTTCAAATTCAAGACAACAATTATGGCGGTTTTAGAGGAAGAGGAGGAAGAAGATTTTCTTGTGGAAGAGGACGAGGAAGAGGAAAAGTTCAAAGAGAAAATTCAAGAGGAAGAAGCCATGAAGGATATAATGGAAGAGGAAGAGGTAATTCTTACAATTTTCAATGTCATTATTGTCATAAATATGGACATATGAAGAAGGATTGCTATAAGAGAATCAATGATGAAAAAAAGTGATTATAATTTTTTACATGAGGATTTAGAGACAAAAGATGAAAGTGTGTTTCTTGCTTGCAATATTCAAGAAACTTCTCTTGATGATGTTTGGTATATTGATAATGGTTGTAGTAACCAAATGACTGGAAATAGAAAGACCTTTGTGAATTTTGATGAATATGTTCAAAAAGAAGTCAAGATGGGAGATAATAAAAAGCTCAACATCAAAGGTCATGGTGATGTTCTAATTCGCACAAAGCAAGATACAAAGCATATTTCTAATGTTTATTATGTTCCGAATCTTAAGCATAATCTTTTAAGTGTTGGACAACTCTTGAAAAGAGACATAATGTTAATTTCAAGAATGATTTATGTGAAAATAAGGACAAGAATGGTGTTCTTATTGCGAGAGTCAATATGACTCCAACTAAAGTGTTTCCGTTGCAACTCAAAAATGAAGTTCTTCCTTGTTTTGCTAATATTGTGAATGACAAGTTTTGGCTTTGACATCTCCGATATAATCACTTGAGTTTCACTACTTTATCCAAGATTTGCAAAGACCACATGATGAGAGGAATTCTAAATATTAGTCGCCAAGATCAAGTTTGTGAAAGTGCCTTCAAATTCAGAAATTTTTGGAAGAACATTCTTTTGCTTGAGATGGTGGTCAGGTGTTCATTCCCATTGATATCTCTGTCAATTACTACTTCAATGGGGATGGACATTCCTCCAAATCTGAAGCCACAGCATGTTCTTGCACAAATTTCATAATTTTATTACCCATGCACTTCCTATTCCAATAGATCTTAACAGGCAGCATTTCTGAGCTCCTTAATTAATTGCCTGTGACCAAAGCTGTTTAAATTAGGGCAGTAATTCAAGTTCATATATATATATATATATAAATATCTATTTGAATAGGTAGTGAAAGGGTAATAAAATTATGAAATTTTTGCAAGAACATGCTTTGGCTTCAGATTTGGAGGAATGTCCATCCCCATTGAAGTAGTAATTGACAGAGATATCAATGGGAATGAACACCTGACCACCATCTCAAGCAAAAGAATGTTCTTCCAAAAATTTCTGAATTTGAAGGCACTTTCACAAACTTGATCTTGGCGACTAATATTTAGAATTCCTCTCATCATGTGGTCTTTGCAAATCTTGGATAAAGTAGTGAAACTCAAGTGATTATATCGGAGATGTCAAAGCCAAAACTTGCCATTCACAATATTAGCAAAACAAGGAAGAACTTCATTTTTGAGTTGCAACGGAAACACTTTAGTTGGAGTCATATTGACTCTCGCAATAAGAACACCAATGAATTGCTTATGTTGTAATTGTTTAAAGGACGTAGAAGAGTTTGTATATTTTCGTTAGTTCTAGTATCTGTATGTTGCCAGATTCATTTGCGAATCGAGGAGGTTTACCTCGTCGATTCGCAAATGAATCTGGCAACATACAGATACTAGAACTAACGAAAATATACAAACTCTTCTACGTCCTTTAAACAATTACAACATAAGCAATTCATTGAAGTAGTTCTGCAGATTTGATATTTGAAACAATCACACAATAAGCAATCCATTGAAGTAGTTCCACACACAAATCTATTACAGTGATTTTCACTGAATAGTCTCACCAAGGAGGGAATGAGTCTCCCTAAAATTGAAGATATACTTTGTAGGATAAGTGGAACCTAAACTAGAAGAAAATTCTCTGTAGAATGAAGAATTCCATATATTGAAGACAATGAGACTCGTATGACATCATATGGTAACACATATAAAAAAATATATGGGGGAAAATCTGTATATAGAAGAGACCTTCCCCAAATCATGCATAAAATATGGATGGACATGATAAATAAAAACTAAAAATCTTATACAGGAATCACATAACAATTCCTTAATATATTATCCAGTCATAAAGTTGTACTTCTTCTGTCTAAATTATAATTAATTAATTACATGCTATCAGTGGACAGATGAACTATAACATAAGGAAAAAGCACAAGTAGTATAGATTGTTTTTCTATAACAAACCTGATTAATAAAATCAACACCTTTGGTTGCACGTAACAGTTGGATAAACTATATCATAAGGAACTTAACGGAAAAAATCTTTAAATCAAAATCTTGAATCCATATAAAATCGTATAGCAAATGAAATTTTTCCAGCTTAGTAAACTCCAGCTAAAGGTGAATAATATTTTCTCAATTCCAAGATTAGAGATACAGTTCGTTTCACACAACATTGGTATGCTAAATTCTATATAAAAAATGTATCTCTAATTTTGGAATAGAATAAATTCTTATTCATATCCAAAGACAATAAGAATTACTATAGAGGAAATGTTTTTGAGTTTATGGTCAGTGCAGGAGAGGAGAAAATAAATATGGATATTAGCTAACAAGAAATAGGGTAGAGATTTAACATATAACAATGATGTTAGATATGATAATTATAGAGTTGGGGATTACATGGAAGAATTGTGTAGAAAGAATTATGATAAGAGTTGAAAGATTTTAGAATGGAGATGAGGGGTTAAATGTGAATGTAAAGACTGAATTTATAGAGTCTAGCGAGTAATTGATCATGCCTGTAGAATATGTCGTTGCATATGTAAATACACAAAATCTGTATAAGAATTTGCATTTATGACCCCTGGACTTGCAATTTTAGTATAACAATAAAGTCGAATCTTTTTAAATTTGCATTTATAGCAGAATATAAAATTAGATTTCTTTTTTTTTTTGGTTGGCATCACCAACTTGGAATATTATTATTACAGTAAAGTCAAATTCTTATTTCTTTTCGGAAGATAAGAGCTCAGAATTCTAAACTTTTGCAGATTATATAAAATTATCATTCCAATATAACTAAGAAAAAGTTGCACTCATTTAAATTATAATTTACAGAAACAGAAACAGAACAAACGCTTTTTACCCAAAAAGAAAAAAGAAGTAGACTCATTTATAAGATTTCCAACAATGGTTTAAAAGATTTGATTATAATACCAAAAAGTTCACTTCCTTTCTACATATCTATATTTCTTTTATGGGCCAGCACGATTTAAGAATTTATATAGAATTTGCAATAGTTGACAATTTACACATATAAGGAAATTAGTTTACTTTTCACATAAAGTCAATATAATAGAATTAATAATAATGTTAGCGAGTGGAAAACTAATAATGTTATTAATTTATATAGAATTAATAATAATGTTAGTGTTTGTGAGAGAGCATGAGCGGGCGACCTCTTTTGTGTATATACACATTATGGTAAGAGGTTTATCGCGATGGGATTAAGCAACACACGTCGAGATCAATATTTATTCCAATTTTTTCTTTTTTTTTTAAATCCCAAAATTGTAAAAATAAATTTTTTGACAAGTCATCAAGAAAAAACAAGCAGCCATTTATCTTACATGTTTTTGTTTTTGTCGGTTGATAATATGATAATATCGACGGCCAACAGTTGACACAAACAAGCAGCCATCCAAATAACTTTTTAATTGATTTTTTTTATTTCTTGGACTATCGAGATTGATAGTATTTGCTTATATCCGAGTCGTGTTTATATCCCGCACGAAGGGAATATCCAGAATTTGCTGGCGCAAACCGTCATTATTAAAAAAAAGAAAAAGAAAAAAAAAAAAAAAGAACAATGCATCTTTTAAAAAGTTACACTTTATACTATATATATGTGTGTGTATATATATGTATGTGTGTATGTATAGAACACACACATACATATGTTCTCAAATAAATATAGTAGTTTGAGTTCTATTATCGAAATCGTAAATATTAAATAAAAAATAATAAAATTATATTTTTATTTAGGCGAACTGTTTTATGATTATTTAAAGTTTTTTATCAATACTAGCATTTTGACTGTGCAAAGTACAAATAGTTTAATGCATGATAATAATAGTTGCTTTTTTATATAAAAGAAATCTTGTATTGAAATTTATATTATAACGTTTCTTGCCAGAACAAATTATAATAACCTATACTTAATTCAATCTAATCACAAACAATATTTCTTAAAAGATAAGGCGCGCTATAGTTTGTTTAGTATACTGTTTATTTTTTAATCTTGTATTGAAATTTTGAATTGTATATATTCTGTTCTTTCGAGAAATGATAATGTTTGTTGTAGTTACATTGCATAAGATTTGCTAAAAGTTTTGTTTTTGTTTAGTTATATTATAAGGCTCCTTTTTTATGTGCTTAATTTTCTTTAAAAATATTATCTATTGCGAATTAAATACCAATTTTCGTATTTAGGATTTCCTAACTCACAATAAACAAAATTAAATGAAATTATATAAATCATAGAGATAAGAACTTCCTTTGACTTTTTATATACAACCGATATATATATATATATATATTGGAGAATTGGTCAAATTTTGATCTTAATATTATCCATGGATCACACAATGAGGGTGATCCTCCCCATAGTACAAAAATTTTATAGATTAATATCAAAGACAACCAAAAAAAACATTCCAGCTTATATTAAAAATCAACAACTTAAGTTTTATACTTCTTCTCTTCCAAAATTTCAGACACATTTCATCTTCCGACAAATGAGGGTGATCTTTGTGTTTCTTTTCTTGTATCCATGGATCACACAATGAGGATGATCCTTGTGTTTCTTTTATTGTACACCTCTTTCTTTGATGGTTGAAAACCTTTTCTCCTTCTTCCTTCTTTGCTTCTGTTATCTTCCAACCATTCTTGCTCTGCACATTCTCTGGTATTCTTTGATCGACTGCAGCTCGGAGTTCACATATCTGTTGATTCTGCTGCTCAATCCACCGTGCATATTCTTCTTGCTACCGATGCATCTTATTGCATAGGTGACTGCATTCAAACCAAAACGCGATTCAGATCTAACAACAATGAATAATTTAAAATATAAAATGTAAATTAATTGAATACATAAAATACCATGAACTCGGCTGCAGGCAAGATTTCCTTCCCGAAACCAATATCACCACCAACATTTCCAACTAAGGAAAAGCTAAAGGAGGAGACACCCCAAAAAATATATGGGTCATGAATGGTTTCAAAAGGAAAATGGTGATCATTCGGTGCATGGTTGATTTGATAATTGAACTCGTCGCTTTCGTTTTCTTTATGGTCATCTTCATCATCTTTTTCAGCAGATCTGGTTGAGCAAACTTCAGATACTGCTGAAATATACATTTTGATTTGGTTACATCTGGGAAATATAGGTTAAGGTAAAGTTTGCAGGCTATATAGAAAATTTTATAGTTGAGGAAGTATTGTTAATGGATACGGATTTGTGAGAAAGAAAAGGAAGAACAAGAAAGCTTGTATTAGCTACAAAGATATAGAATAGGGTTTCTAGGTATGAGATACATAAAATGAGAAGTGGTATGTATTTATAGACTCCATAGAGATAAAACGGTCACGTGCCTACCCCATGGGGTGTCGGGTACCTAACACCTGTAATCCAATATGTAACAAATACTCCTTCCCTTTCAAAAACAGAATAATATTTGAGAACATGATTAGTTAAAAAAAATAATAATATTTGCATAATTTTTTTTATTATAATATAATATTTTTTAAAATTTGTCATTACAATCTTCTAATATTATGTTTGATTAAACAATCATAACAAATTTCATGAAATAAATTTATTATTTGTACATACAATTCATATTCCAACTTTCAAAATAAATATTTATCAAAAGTACAAATGTTTTTTTTTTATGGAACGTAATTTGGTATGTCCTAATTTGAAACTTTTTATAATTGATTCGCAAGTTATATTTGAATTATAAATTTTACAATCATAAGACTTATAAATACTAGTAATTTAGGAATATTATTATTTCGCAAGATTAGTGATTGTACTGACTAAATTAAATTGATTAAGTGACTGAATTTCATTTTAATCAAACTAATTATTGTATTTAAAATGGTAAGAGTATATAGCGATAGACATCACCTACCCTAACAATATTATAATAAATCACTAATTTTCTTATTGTTAAGCCTTGTAGATATACATGAAAGTCATAACTGGCTATACACCTTTTGGTTTAATGCGATGTAAATACAAAATCTACTTAGATTTGGCGTATCTGTCACATTTATTACCATTTGAAGTGCATAAGATTTTATCTAAACCCGTTTGAATTGCATTTAAATTATTATAAAAAAATCCAAATCATTATTTTGAAAATGCATTAGAATAAAATTTTATAGCAATATGCTGAAATTTCCAAATTTTAAGTTATGTATATGGTGGGACCGCCACTTTACAAAATTGTGGGTATGGATCTTGAGAGTCGTTCTGAGCTGCCCTAACAACTTTGCTTAAGACAGAGATAATGCATTTTGAAGAAAAAGAACCATTTTAAAATAAATAAATAAATAAATCATCGTGTGTGTATATATAAGGGAGAGAGAGAATCCATTTATTCCTACACATTTCTATAAAATTTGAGATAATGTTGAAACTAACTTTATTAGTGAATGACTTAGTCAATGATTCAACTCATTATGTTACATATCGAAATTTAAATAGATTATTATTCTTACAAAAACTTTGTCAAATTCCTACGAACATTTGTTTTGAATCATTTTAAGAAATCGAGTTAACTATATCTTTTATGAAACTAATTTCAAAAAGAATTCTGATTAAGAAAATTGCAATTTCATGTTATAGTTCTTAATTGGACTTTATAAATCAATTATATCAAGATTATTTACGAAGATATATCTAATATATATCAATGTCAGTGGTCTAGGGTCAATACCGACTCGTCAAAAATCAGAAATAATTTAAAACTCTTTCCTCTTTTCTTTTGGTCAGAAATAATAGCCAAAGTGATTTTTATGAGAGATCTCTTATTAAATCCGATCTTGCACTTGTCTTCGCAGCTAGTTCGTTGTGGTTAGTTGGTTAAGTTCACGGTCTTGTGTGCCCTTTCAACGAAGAAATTTATCGAACTTACATATGCAATCCAAATACATAAGAATACACACTTCTTTCCGATCACAAGTACATCAGAATATCTTATGCCATTGTAATTTATTATTTTGGATATAGTTCTGCCACAAACCAGTACAAAGTAGTGCATTTTTATCTTGGTAATTTTCCTTGGACTAATGGTGCATATATTTCTGAAGATGAGGTTTACACACTTGGAACAGGCACCTGGAGAAGTTTGGGCCACATCCCCTCCATCATTGGTTTTCATCAGATTGGTGTGTTTCTCAATAGCAATCTTAGACGGTTACCTTATGATCGTTACGATAATGACAGCGCAATGGTGTGCGCTTTTGACATGGAGAAAGAATCCTTTCAATTGACAGACATTGTTCCTCAAGTCCATGGGGATGGTAATTAGAGGAGCTTGGGACAGTTTAAAGGTTGTTTGTGCCTATTTGACAACGCATTGGAGTTCGAAATAGACATTTGGATGATGAAGGATTATCGAGTGAAGGAGTCCTGGACTAAGGAGCTTGTTATTCTGAAAAATTCACCAGAGTGGATGTTAGATAAGAAAGTTGTTGTACTCAAAGTTTTGAGTGATGGGACTAACCTCATGATGTGGCGTGATAATTTCTTGTTCAGTGCCACCCTCAAACTGAAACTTTCCAACAAAATGACATTTTTAAACGAGGTGTGTTTGGTGTATTTGAGACTGTAGTTCATGTCCCAAGTTTTACCTCCCTAAAGATTTCATGTTAGAGAATGTTTCAGTGTTTTAATTCTAAAAACTACTTTAGTTGTTTCCAATGTTGTAATGTATTAATATGCTGCTCCTATTGGATTTTGCTGCTTCAACTTTTCAATTTAACAATAAGATAATTTACCGACGACTATTATTGAATGTGGAATACGATGAGTATCCTACCATAAAAAAGGAAAAGAAATTACTCCGTATCCACTTCGTAATCAAGCTCTGATTCAAAATCATTGAAAGAAAAAGAATTTCAATTCGGGTTTCAATTCACAAACGTATTTAATAGGAATTGATATGTACATCTAATTTTGAAACACAAAAATTACTACCAACTAGAAAGGAAGAGTTAACTCATTGAAATTTTGAAGGAATGTGTCACAACTTTTAACTTCTCGGCATTTGCTAAATTCAGCTTTTTCAAAAACAATTTAGACTATACTTCTTGATAATTAGAACATAAAGGCAGAAGAAGTATGTCAACAAATGTTGATTTTGCCGATAAAACTAAAAAAATGTTCTCATTAGGTTGAGGTTTGAATATTATCAACTGTTTTTATAGATGAATAATCTATAAATACCACTATAAGCCATTTTCGAAACTCATTTGATGTCACCGCACTTTTTGAGGCTCATTTGATGCTGGTGGCATATCCTGTCCTTAGACAGGAGAGGCTCGCCTAACTTAAACTTTTGTAAATCAAAAAAATAAAATAAAATCCTGGCTATATATTACATATAAACCAGGAGGAGGGAGAATGTATGTGTGACCACCCAATCAACTCCACCGGGAGACTCCCCTTAATCACTAATCATCAAATTGAGTTGACTGCACAGATCATACTCTGTCTTCACACCTTTAATTGCAATTGTAACCGAGTATGAATAATGGCATCCAAAGCTTCGGTTCTGGATTCAAAAATATATATGTCTTACTGAGCACATATGTCTCCAAACTTGGGTGAACAACTTCTACTGGAAAATCACCAGTAAACAAGTTGTCAGATAGATCAAATACAAGCAACGATGGGAACTCTGAAGTTATATTAGCATTCCATATGGCACCATGGAATTGAATTTGTTAGATCACAAAGCCCGAACCTGCACCTCTGGAAGAGTGGCCAACCAGAAAGGGAACGTACATATCATCCATTCGATTATTCGCTAAATCTAGAATCTGAAGCATCTTAATTACAGACTTGCAATGATCTTGGTAGCAGCCCCACTGACTGATCCCCTCGAGTATGTTTGAGAAAGAATACCAGAAAACCTGTTGCCTTCAAATTTATTGCAGACAAAGAATTACTGAAGTTTCCCAAACGTAGAGTAATCGTTCCATGCACTCATGCTGTTATTTGAGAATACTAGTATCTTGAGCAAAGTTGCACGACAGATCATTTGGAATCTCTCCATTTAGTTCGTTGTTGGCAACACCATAATAAAGTATGTTAGGTGGTGAAGCTGGGAGGTTCCCATGCAGCATGTTGTCCGCGGATCTGTAAAAAGCCTAAACCACCTGTTATAATATAGAAGTTAAGTTATTTATACCGCAAAGATGATTCAGTGATATGGTCTTTAAAATACGTAGTCTTCGATCTCTCGATTTCGTGAACAAACATGATGCAACTGCAGTTAGGCAAAGAGGTTGTGCAAAACATGAGCGACCATCTTCGATTGCGCCCAAACTTGATAGGTTACCCCGAAACAGCCCAACGAGTATCGGGAGTCGTTTAATATTTTATTTTAATTTTTGTAATAATACAGTAGCAATTCTGTAATTATTGATTTTTAGTATTCATTATTTGTTTGAACTCTAGCCCATAAATAAGTCTAATGAGGATGTACTGCCGTGTTTAGACTGTTCTGGTCATTATGCAACTTGCAATTGAGAGTCCAGGGTTTCACTTATCTACCGAGTTCATTCCTTATCAAATTTCTTTGTTGGCATTAAAATACCCCAAATTAAACAATAGAGGATGGAGAATTTTGTTGCATTCACACAAAGATCGAGTTGCATATGCATGAGTTACACCATAAATGTCTAACATATGCAACGAGCTGATAAAGGCATTACACAACTCAAAATTTTATTTTGTACAATTAAGAAATTCCTAATTATTACAATGGGGAGGAGATTCGAACCTCGTGAATGAAAAGGAAATATGAGCTTTTACCAATGGGACAAGTGTACCGTCCAAGCTCTACACAACTCAACAGTTGATAAATACAAAATTCCAAAAAACTACCAATGATGCTCTCCTTCGGTAAATATAACAACATACAAACTTATAACATCATTGATGCTTTTTATTTTTGATCTGGAAAATAATTAGTTAAATAGGTCATAAGTAGGAAATGGCTAACCATTTAATGGAGTATTTATGAACCAATTGGGAAATTCGTTTGTCATATTACATTGTAACCTTATATGTGGATAAACAATCCCAGCAAATATTTGTAAATACTTCTATCTAACATATTTGATATCTTTAGGTCTTCATCTTATAAATCTTCGCTATTTATAGGTCAATAATTAATATGTTAGGCATCTCAATTTAAAATTATAGACATGATACTATTTTCATGGTTTGATTTAGAAATCAACGAACTGAATTTGGCTACTCGTCCTTTTCTTTTAAGGAAACCAGCCGTATATTGCAAGGCATAATTAAGAAAATTCTCTTCAAAACGAAAATATACAAAAAAAGAAGGGAAAAAAAAGACAATTTCTCACTGAATATTTAACATTTTTTTTCTTTTTACCTACAAAATCTCTCATACTATTAACTCATTTTTCACCTGATTCATACATCTTTGATCATCGTACCACTTGAGTTAACATATGACCAAGTAAATATAATGTATCTTGAGGAAACCATGTTCTTTTTTGAAATATATCATATGTCAAACCAGAATAATCTAAGAAAGACAAATTACTGTATTAAACAAACGAAAAACAACATTGTTTGAATTCAAATAATTTGTTTTCACTATTAAAAAGGAAATATTATAAACAATTTCAAGTCTGCCATCGGAGCATGAATGTTCACCCAAAATGATCAGAAACTGAAAGAGGAAGAAGTCAAGAAATCCTTTTTGTACATATGATGAAAAAGAACAAGAAATCATGTCAATCTCTTGTGGTGGTTTTCCTTCTTCACCAACCACAAAGCTTGCATGCATGCTATGGTTTGGTTATCTTGCCTTTTCTCGGGCCCTTTGTTTCTGATGCAGCAATGGTTAATGTGCGTATGCCGAGCGCACCTAGGCCAACAGCAATCACCTTCCTTGCCATAGTCATTATTTGTATGTGATGTGTGCAAAATTATTAGAAAATTAATAATGATCCTCAAGGGCCATATATATTATTGGGATTTGGGGTGAAATTTGAACGTATATAATGTCTTATCTCTGCATGCATGTGGATGAAAATTTTGACAAACCAAATCTTGTTGTAGCCATTTACTATTTTTAACTAGAGGTTTGAATTTATTTGAAAATTTTGAAAATTAAGCCCTTAGAATTAGATTTTTTAAAAAAAAGTTTTGTATGAAATTACTAATGATCTTCCCTAATAGATTTGAGATAGTAAAGTTGTAACTGTGCTTCAGAAAAACCTTTTGAAACACTTGACTTAAAAAATTCAAAGAAAGTTAGGTTATCTCAAATCAATTAAACTAACAAACATAAAAGAAAGGGAGGGGGGGGGGGGGGGGGGGGCTAATTCAAAAGGCTTAAAAAACAAAATTATCAGAGAAATTCAAACCTCAATTTTTTGGGGTGAA
>CM025781.1:29754852-29767850 GCA_014636745.2 Centella asiatica
GGGGGGGGGGGAAGGAAGCAGAAAGATGCAAGAACCTTAGCCAAAGCTTGATGCAGGTCCAAACTTTTTGGGTCTAGAGCTAATTTCTTTTCTTTATCGACCAATAGGATATTTTTTAAACTACTTTAAAAAATAGAAAAATGTCCAAAAGACTTTGACAATGAAAATCTCACCACGAAAAAAAACATAGGGAGCAAATCACGAATGCAAAACCCTCATTAGAACCAAAGCATACTGAAATATCTTACACCAAAATAAACCGTACAAAAACCTTGCCAAAACATGATGCAGGTCCATGAATTTTGAAGATGATAAACTACACCTGAAATGCAAAAGAACTATGTTGCACATTACTTCAAACTGCTGAGTAACCAGAAAACAACAAAGAATCTATCCCCAGGACCAACAGAAAGAGCCTTGAACTACAGAAACCCCACCCTGAAGTGAATGAAAACTAAAAATACGAAAGCCTGCAATGTTGGTAGGTCCCTCATCATAACATGTGAATGAACTACCTAGCTAGCGCATCAGATTTTATTTGATAACAGATATTCAGTGACTTATAATATTTTCAACATTATAAGTGTGTGTGCACACACAAGCATGTGTGCGAAATAGGCCATAGCCTATTTTATAAATTTGGGTTGCAGTATATTTTGTTATGGTTTTTAATATCTAACGTACGGACGGAAAATAAATGTTGAACAGTATGCAAATTTTCTTCCATAACAGTGAAGCTTTCGTAATCTTTTTGTTGTTATAATGACTACTTTACTCATCACCAAAAATGATGACAATTTATAAATATTAGTGCTTTTAAATGGTCTTTTTATCCATAAAGGTTGAATTTCCTATAAGCGTCGCAAAAATTCTTGTTTTCCCAAAATTTCCCATCGAGCTAGGGCTCGAGGTTTAATTCTGTTTGTAAGGCTCGATGAAACAATACCAATGCCTCGAAACATTCAAAGAACTCCAAGGATCTGCTATGTATATCTTTCTCGAAATAATATTTATCGGGAGCTGAATCCGTCGGATCTGCTAACCATACTATGTACAGTTGGCCGAACTATAATAGCATAATCCTTAGTGTGTGAACATAGGTTGTCACTATAAGCCTCTAGGTCAGGTGTTCGATCGGAATTCCCACCTTCCTTTTCCTCTTGCCAACCATGTGGCATGACCCAATACAGGATAGGTCATTCTCATTCATTGTATAAATGAAATGTTCAAGAAGGAGAAAGATATGTTAGAATTCAAACCCATCTAGAACATGTGAACATATATAAATGATGCATGAATGGCAGCTAGCTTAGTCAACAAAAGTGGCTGGATATGGCTGCTGGAGTTAGGCAAGAAGAGTTAGGCAACATGTAAAGAAAGGAATTCAAAAGATACGGCTGGTGGTAAGGAAATCAAAAGATACGGCTGGTGGTAAGGAAATCAAAAGATACGGCTGGTGGTAAGGAAATCAAAAGATACGGCTGGTGGTAAGGAAATCAAAAGATACGGCTGGTGGTAAGAAAATCAAGCAAGCATTCACATGGACATTAGTCACAAACTTGGCTCTATAAATAGAATGCTAGTTTCTTGTTGTAACATACCAAGATATAGAATAGAGTAAGAAAGAGCAGAAGCTTTAGTGAAAAAACTAGCTGCAGCTAGTAAGATAAAAATCGAGAGAAAAAGCCTCTATTTTTGAGAGAAAAATAATAGTGAGCGTTCGTGTTTCTTTTTTGTAATAAAGATTCATATCAATATATATTATTGTAGTGTTTGAGTTTATATATTTGGTTGAGCCCATTACACGTTTCCAACAAGTGATATCAAGAGCTAAGGTTCTGTTTGTTATTCACAAAAGGCGAAGTAATGGCAAACATGATTCAGCCCCAAATCCCGAAGTTGACAAATACAAATTATGGGAACTGGAGCATCCAGATGAAGGTTCTGCTCGGTTCTCAAGATATTTGGGATATTGTTGAAGATGGGTACGCCGAGCCCGCATATGCAACTGCCGAAGCGACTTTAACAACTATCCAGAAAACGGCGTTGAAAGAATCACACAAAAGAGACAA
Source organism: Centella asiatica (assembly GCA_014636745.2). Taxonomy (NCBI): domain Eukaryota; kingdom Viridiplantae; phylum Streptophyta; class Magnoliopsida; order Apiales; family Apiaceae; genus Centella; species Centella asiatica. The sequence goes on from CM025781.1 coordinate 29,756,925, forward strand.
GAAAGCCTTGTTTCTAATTTTTCAAGGTGTTGACGAATCAACCTTTGAAAAAATTTCAAACGCAAAGACATCAAAGAGCGCATGGGAGATTTTGCAGAAATCTCTTCAGGGAGCTGAAAAAGCTAAAAAGGTAAGACTCCAATCTCTACGAGCTGAATTTGAAACATTAAAGATGAAAAATTCAGAGAGTATAAATGACTATGTTACTCGGCTGAAAACGGTGGCGAATGAGATGAAAGAAATGGAGAAACTCTTGATGATGTATGGGTGATGGAAAAATTACTTCGATCATTCACGAGAAAATTTGACTATATTGTCACTGCAATTGAAGAAGCAAAAGATTTGTCCAAAATTTCCATTGATGAGCTTGTAGGTTCTCTTCAAGCACATTAGCTGAGAATGAACCAGCATGATGATTCTAGTAAGTTAGAGCATGCCTTGCAAAGTAAGGTTTCTATCAATGACAATCAAGCTAGCAGTAGCTTTGTACGAGGTAGAGGATATCGTGGTGGCTACAGAGGTGGCTACAAAGGCGGTCGTGGTGGACAAGGACATGGCAGACAACCTTTTAATAAAGGCCAAACAAATGAAGGCTATCACCTATCTGGTCGTGGTCGAGGATTTCAAGGCCGAGGAAGAGGTGGATTTCAACAACGAGGTAACAAGTCTCAGTTACAGTGTTATAATTGTAACAAATTTGGTCACTTCAGTTACGAGTGCAACTTACCTCCTAAGATGGAAGAAAGAAATCACTTTGCAGCCACAGCTGAAGATAATGATGAGGGATCTGCTATTTTTCTCACATATAAAGGAGACGAAGATAGCAAGAAAAATGTTTGGTATCTTGACACCGACGCAAGCAACCACATGTGCGGTCAAAAGAAGTTGTTCACAAAACTGGACAAAACAGCCAGCGGGGAAGTTACTTTTGGTGACTTATCAAAAGTCTCTGTCAAAGGCAAAGGTAAAATTATGATTGTTTTAAAGAATGGTGATAAGAAGTATATACATGATGTTATATATCTGCTTTGAAAAACAATATCATCAGTCTTGGCCAACTTCTAGAAAAAGGGTATGACATTCATATGAGGGAGAACTCTTTGACAATCAAAAATAAAGTTCAAGAAGTGATTGCCAAAGTTGATATGTCAAAGAATCGTCTCTTCACACTTGATATGCAAACAGAGGTGCATAAGTGTTTGAAGTCAGTCATTAAAAATGACTCGTGGTTGTGGCATTTAAGATTTGGTCATCTTGGATTTACTGGCCTGAAGTTACTATCAAAGACAAAGATGGTGAGCGGACTGCCAGAAATTAATCAACCAAATCATCTGTGTGAAGCATGTATCAAAGGAAAACAACACCGACAAAGTTTTCCAGTTGGAAAGTCATGGAGAGCCAGAAGGCCACCGGAGATTGTTCACACTGATATTGCCGGCCCATTCGACATAGCATCACTTGGTCAAAACAGGTACTATCTAACATTTATTGATGATTTCAGTAGAAAGAGTTGGGTGTACATCCTCAAAGAAAAAGGAGAGGCTCTCGACAAATTCAAAGAGTTCAAAACAATGGCGGAGAAACAAAGCGGACAGATGTGAAGATACTCAAATCCGACAGAGGAGGCGAGTACACATCAAATTTGTTTAATGATTTTTGCAAAAAGCAAGGAATCATTCATCAGTTAACAGCATCATATACGCCACAACAAAATGGAGTTGCAGAAAGAAAGAATCGCACGATTCTAGATATGGCAAGGAGTATGGTGAAAGAAAAGCACATGCCAAGAACATTTTGGGCTGAAGTTGTTCGATGTGTTGTTTATTTGTTGAATCATTGCCCAACAAAGAGTGTACGATTTAAGACGCCAAATGAAACATGGAGTGGTAGCAAACCAACAGTTGAACATCTCAGGATTTTTGGGTGTATTGTATATGCTCATATTCCTGATCAAAGGAGGAAGAAGCTTGATGACAAAGGTGAAAAATGCATTTTCACCGGATATGAGGATGGTAGCAAAGCCTATAGGTTGTACAATCCACTCACCAAGAAGGTCATTATCTCACGAGACGTAGAATTTGATGAAGCAGATTACTGGAGATGGAGCGAAGAAGAAAGAAAAGTTGAAGGACTATTCTTTGATGATAATGAGGACGATGATTTCAACGAGCAAGACGAGGAAGGTAATGATCAGACGTCTCCCCAAAGTCCTAATCAAACAACTCCTACATCGACACCATCAACATCAGGAAGCAGCAGTAGTGGCAATAGTTTAGGGGGAGCACCAATGAAAATGCGGAGTCTAGATGATCTTTATGAGGCAACAAGTCCTGTGCAGACAACATTTGACTATTCATTGTTTTGTTTAATGGCAGAATGTGATCCTGTCTCATATGAAGAAGCAAGTGAAGAAAACAAATGGAAGAAGGCTATGGATGAAGAAATTGGTGCAATAAAGAAGAATGACACATGGGAGCTTACAAGTCTTCCAAAAGGACACAAAGCAATTGGTGTCAAATGGGTGTACAAGACAAAAACAAATTCAGAAGGAAAGGTGGAGAAACACAAGGCAAGGTTAGTTGCTAAAGGCTATAAGCAGAGACATGGAATTGACTATGATGAAGTATTTGCTCCGGTAGCAAGAGTTGATACTATTAGGCTTCTGGTAGCAATTGCGGCACAAAATAAGTGGAAGATTTATCAGATGGATGTGAAGTCAGCATTTCTGAATGGTTATCTTGAAGAAGAAGTCTACATTGAGCAACCATCTGGATATGTTCAAAAAGGTCAGGAAGATAAAGTATGTTGTCTAAAAAAGGCCTTATATGGTTTGAAACAAGCTCCAAGAGCCTGGAACACGAGATTAGATTAGTACTTTCAGAAGAATGATTTTGTGAAGAGTCCATACGAGCATGCTTTATACACAAAAAGAAATCGAAATGGAGATATCCTAATTGTGTGCATATACGTGGACGACATGATTTTCACCGGAAATAATCCAGGTATGTTTAACTATTTTAAGAAAGTTATGACTAAAGAATTTGAGATGACAGATATTGGCGAAATGTCATACTTTCTTGGAGTTGAAGTAAAGCAACAAGAAGATGGGATATTCATGTCACAGAAGAAGTATGCGGAGCAAATCTTGAGCAAGTTCAGAATTAAAGATTGCAAGTCTGTAAGTACACCAGCAGAAGCAAGGATGAAGATAAGAGTTGATTCAAATAGAGAATCGGTAAATCCGACGCTATTTAAGAGTTTGGTTGGAAGTTTGAGGTACCTGACTTTCACAAGACCGGATATTATGTACGCAGTTGGATTGGTGAGCAGGTACATGGAAAAGCCAAAGCAAGATCATTTCCTTGCAGCAAAAAGAATTTTGAGATACATCAAAGGTACTCTAGACCATGGTTTATTTTATACATGTTCTCAAGATTCAAAGTTGGTAGGCTATTCAGATAGTGATTACGGTGGAGATATGGATGATGGAAAGAGTACATCTGGATATGCATTTCACATTGGCTCAGCAGTATTTTTGTGGTCATCAAAGAAGCAACAAACTATTGCTCTCTCAACATGTGAAGCAGAGTACATTGTCGCAGCAGCATGCACATGTCAAGCAATGTGGTTGAAGTATATTATAAGTGAGTTACATCTCGCACAAGGAGGTCCAGTTACAATTTACATTGATAACAAGTCTGCCATTTCACTCGCGAAGAATCCAGTTTCACATAGTCGGAGTAAGCATATCAACATAAAGTATCATTTTATTCGAGAACAAGTGAAGGACAAAATTGTGGAACTAGTGCACTGCAAGACGGAAGAGCAATTGGCAGATATTTTTATGAAGCCACTGAAGACAGAGATATTTCAGAAATTCACAGAGAAGCTTGGCATGCGAAGTTGGGTTTGAGGGGGAGTGTTAGAATTCAAACCCATCTAGAACATGTGAACATATATAAATGATGCATGAATGGCAGCTAGCTTAGTCAACAAAAGTGGCTGGATATGGCTGCTGGAGTTAGGCAAAAAGAGTTAGGCAACATGTAAAGAAAGGAATTCAAAAGATACGGCTGGTGGTAAGGAAATCAAAAGATACGGCTGGTGGTAAGAAAATCAAGCAAGCATTCACATGGACATTAGTCACAAACTTGGCTCTATAAATAGAATGCTAGTTTCTTGTTGTAACCAAGATATAGAATAGAGTAAGAAAGAGAAAAAGCTTTAGTGAAAAAACTAGTTGCAGCTAGTAAGAAAAAAATCAAGAGAAAAAGCCTCTATTTTTGTGAGAAAAATAATAGTGAGCGTTTGTGTTTCTTTTTTGTAATAAAGATTCATATCAATATATATTATTGTAGTGTTTGAGTTTATATATTTGGTTGAGCCCATTACACGTTTCCAACAAGATAAACAAATCTCAAGTACATTCATACATAATCATTCATAATATGTTTGCGGAAACTAAAGCACAACATAATCCTTCATGAAAATAAGCATGTCATCACATTGCATGCATATCGAAACAAAAGATAATGCGCATAAATGAATAAAGATGAGTGAGTATATACTTGCCTCATTTGCAGTTACAAATAAATACTTTCGTTGACCTTTAAACCTCCCTTTGAATAAGAATATTTGTGTCATATATAATATGGAATGACGTGATTAAGCTATGTCATCATTCGAATGCATATTATGCTCATGTTATGCTTAAAGTGTGTGCACTAGCTTAAGTGAGGTCATCTCAGACTGAGAGTAGCCTTTAGGGTCTCATGTGAATCCCCCTATAACTTAATGAGATTAACTTTTCTCCTTGACACGATCTACAATGATTGATCACCAATTAAATTATTTGAGTTTGTCTTAGGCTATAGATTTTGAGCTTTAGGGCACGTATAAGGGTTAGGTGTAACCAAGTTAAACTTTGTACGGACTATTGTTCGATATTTTTGACGCTCCAGGCATGAATTAATCGTCCCTTAATTATTCAAGTTTGGAATAATTTACTTGTGAATGAATTGATTTATTATTTTATTAAATAATCATGATCAAGTATAATTACAGAGGGATAATTGTTCCCTAATTATCCTCTAATTAAATTCCAATTATTCCTTAAACATTCATTAAACATCCCTTAATTACTCTCTAATTAATCTTAATTGGAGTGAGTAATTATCCTTAATTATTTGCATTAAGGAGTTATAATTAATTATCTCTAATTATCCTTTTAATAAATCTATAATCATTTTTAAATTACTCTGTATTTCATCTTCATTAGAGTAGTAAGTATCCTTAGTAAATGATTAATAATTATGCTTAACTAATTATGTAATCCTTTATTAATTACGCTTACTTAATTGGAGTAATTGATTAACTCCAATTAATCATGTTCTAATTACACTCTACTTAATCATGATTAGAGTGAGTAAGTAATTATCTTAAATTTATTGTCTAATTTCCTTCTAGTTAATATTTAATAATTTTTTTAATTATTTATTAAGCTAGTCTTGGGTAATTAGAATTAATTGGGTCATGTCACATTTAATTAATTAAATATGTAACATAGGCCCAATTTAAATAAAGATATATATAGTACAAATCCGGTTGGTGGGTCATTGTGTCACTTCGGGTTGGGCTTGTAGGATTCAGATTCATTGGGATTCGCTTTTTTATTTTATTTCTATAATTGGGTTGGCCCAAAGGGGACCTCAAACCCTAGGTCGTCGTCTTCTTCCATAGCGGCAGCAATATAGTCCCTGCCACCACCACCGCCATTTTGTCCTTGTTGTCCGGCCAGCGACGTCGCCTATGCCATTCCAACCTTCTCATCTCCAGTGATTCTCACGTAATTCCCTCTCTCTCTTGCAAAATCTCTCTCGATGTTCTCTCCTTCCTCTTCTTACATCGTCTTCCATCTCCCTTCTTCCTCTCGATCCGTCGTCGCTTCAGTCGTTGTTGTCTTCTTTCTCTCCCTTGTCTATTGTCATCATCTTCTTTCCCCTTCTCTCGGTCACACGATCAACAACAGCAATGGCTTAAGCCGTTGTTTTCTCTTCCTTTCTTCTCGTCTCCGATCTTCCTCCTCGTCGTTCGTCGCACCACCATCATTGCTTCTCTCTCCCTCCCTTCTTTTTACTCTAGTCTTCCCTTCCTCCATGTTCGATAGCAACAGTAGTCCACCGCCATCATCCAATTCTCCAACTCCTCACGTCCCTTCGTCGTCGAGCTCATCAATGGTAGTAGCTATGGCCACTGCCTTTCCTCTGACTCCCTTTGATTCACCCCCAAACCCAACATAAGCACTTCATACCAAAATGTGTTGGAAATAAAAAGGATCAAGCGCAGCGGAAGGGAAAATACAATTTGAAGAAGAAGAAATTTTATTGCTCACAAAGTATTTTGATTACAAGAATACAATTCTCTAGCTCTCTCACTCTTGTATTAGCTCTCAATTTTTCTTCACTTCTTATTATTTACACAAATGGGAGGAGTGCCCCTTTTATAGGCATCACCTCCTTAAGGGAAGATTCTAGACTTCCTACACAATGCTTAAAGTATCCTAGATTCTTCCGGAGACTTCCACACGGCTCCGGAACCTTCTAGATACTTTTACATGGTTCTAGAATATTACACATAGTTCTAGAATATTCTAGATAGTCCCTCATAGTTCTCAATCTTTCTAGAATGTTCTAATCCCTTCCAGAACATTCTAGACCCTTCTAGAAAGTTATAGGCCCTTCCAGAACGCTATAGGCCCTTAATTAACTCTAATTGGATCAAGCCCAAATCAAGTTTATTTTCTAACATCCCCCCTTAAACTTGATTTGGTAACTCCAAGTGAATCTCGCAGCTTGTAGAAGACGTCTTTCTTGAGTGGCTTGGTAAGAATGTCTGCTACTTGATCTTGTGACTTCACGAACTTTAATTGGACTTCATTTCTTCCAACACACTCACGGATGAAATGGTACCGTGTGTCTATGTGCTTACTTCTTTCGTGAAAAATCGGATTCTTTGCTAAAGCAAGTGCAGACTTGTTGTCCACATAAATCTCTGTTGGCTCTTTTATTGGCATATTTAGCTCCTTCATCAAACTCCTCAGCCAAATTGCATGACAAACACATGAAGTGGCAGCTACGTATTCTGCTTCACATGTAGATAGTGTAACGATTGGTTGCTTCTTTGAGCTCCACGTAAACGTGGAATCACCCATGAAGAACAAGAATCCACTTGTACTCTTCCGGTCATCTATATCTCCACCCCAATCACTGTCACTGTATCCAACAAGTTTGGAATTTTCTATAGAAGTATAGAAGATTCCATAGTCTAACGTACCTTTGATGTACCGGAGGATTCTTTTGGGGGTCTTCAAGTGGGTGGATGTAGGAGATTCCATGAATCGACTTATGAGTCCAACACCGTAGAGTATATCTGGCCTTGTACATGTTAAATATCTTAAACTTCCAACAAGACTCTTAAAGAATGTGGGATTTACCTTTTCTCCTTCATCTTCCTTTGACAGCTTTGTACCACATTCTACAGGCGTGTCTACGGGCTTGCAATTTGTCATATTAAATTTCTTGAGAATCTCCTTTGCATAGCCTTCTTGAGAGATGAAGATTCCTTCGCTTTGTTTCACCTCAATCCCAAGATAATATGACATTAAGCCAATGTCGGTCATCTCGAACTCTCTCGTCATTGCTTTCTTGAAATCTTCAAACATACTTGGATTAGTTCCAGTAAAAATCAAGTCATCTACATATAGGCATACCACCATAACATCTCCATTCATGTGTTTGGTGTAGATAGCATACTCATGTGAGCATTTAGAGAAATTATTTTCTTGAAAGTACTTATCAATACGACTGTACCAGGCCCTCGGTGCTTGTTTCAGGCCATAAAGAGCCTTCTTCAATCTTAGAACTTTATGCTCGCTTCCCTTTTCTGTGTATCCTGGTGGCTGCTCAATGTACACCTCTTCGTCAAGGTAGCCATTTAGGAATGCTGACTTGACATCCATTTGATAGATTTTCCATTTATTTTGTGCTGCCAAAGAAATGATTAGTCTTATAGTTTCTAAGCGAGCAACAGGAGCAAATACCTCATCATAGTCGATTCCAGCTCTTTGTTTATATCCTTTTACGACGAATCTTGCTTTGTATCTTTCAACTTCACCTTTGGCATTTTTCTTTAACTTGAACACCCATTTCACGCCAATTGCTTTATGTCCATTCGGAAGTGATGTGAGCTCCCATGTATCATTTTTTGTGATTGCTTTAATTTCTTCATCCATAGCTTGTCTCCACCTCTTGTCTTGTACCACTTCGTGGAAATCTAGAGGCTCACAGTCTGCAAAAAGGCAAATCAAATTGAGTTGATCATTTAAATTCTCAGTTACCTCATAGATATCTTCCAGACTTCTGTATCTTGGAGTCTTCTCATTCTGACTTGAGCTTGACGAGGATGGGGTTGTTCTTTGAACTGGTGATTGCACTGGAGATGAAGGTGGAGTAGAAATTTCATCAAAACCTTGTGTGGTTGGTTCTTCATCTTGGAATATTGGGAAGAAATCATAATCTTCATCTTCATCAACATTCCAATTCCATGATGCTTCTTCGTCGAACTCAACATCTCTGCTCACAATGATCTTTGGAGCATTTGTCATAACCAATGAATACAAGCTTCTGGCTTTTGTCATCCAATTTGGTGCGGACTTCATCTGGTACGTGTGCATATGCTATGCTTCCAAAAACTCGGAGATGCTTGACATTAGGCTTTCTCCCCTTCCAGGCCTCCAAAGGTGTTTTGTTTGGCAGACTCTTGGTGGCACTTCTATTTGACAAGTAGACTGCACAATCAACAGCTTCAGCCCAGAATTCTTTGGGCATTTTCTTGCTCTTCAACATGCTTCGAGCACTGTCCAGGATTGTTCTGTTCTTTCTTTCTGCCACACCATTTTGTTGTGGCGACCTTGGCACCGTGAGAGGTCGTCAAATTCCACTATCTTCACAGAATTTGTCAAACTCCTTTGATGTGAACTCGCCACCTCTGTCCGATCTCAAAGCTTTAATCTCATTGCCGCTTTCTTTTTCAACAAGAGCCTTGTACTTCTTGAACATGTTGAAAGCCTCGGACTTCTCCTTTAGAAAGTACACCCAGGTCTTACGGCTATAGTCATCAATAAATGTGATGAAGTATTTATTTTTACCATAAGAGCATGGATTAATTGGCCCACAAAGATCCGTGTGGACAAGCTCCAATGGCTTTTTGGCTCGTGATGTTGCTTCTTTAGGAAAACTTTTTCGAAATTGTTTTCCAAGAAGACATCCTTCACATAATTGGTTAGGATGATTGATGGAAGGCAATCCTTTCACTATTTCCATTCGTGAGAGCAAATTTAAAGTATCAAAATTTATATGTCCAAACCTCAAGTGCCAAAGCCAAGAGTTATCTTTTGTGCATGCCATAAGGCATTTTGCAACATCATGTTGAATGTTTAGCAAAAATAATCTATTCTTGGTCATTGGCACTTTGGTTATCATATTTTTGCTCTCATCGAAAATCATGCAATGTTTATTTTTTAATTCAACTTCATAATTTTTTTCAAGAAGTTGGCCCAAGCTTAAAATATTATTTTTCATGTCGGGCACATAGTAAACATCAGATATAAATTTATGCCTTCCATCTTTTAAGCGTATAAGAATATTACCTTTTCCTTGAACCGGAATGCTCGAGCCATTTCCAAATTTCACAGCACCATTGATGCTTTCATCAAGTTGCACGAACATGCTTCTATTGCCACTCATATGATTACTTGCTCCAGTGTCAAGATACCATGTGTTATCTTTCATGGTTTCTCCATCATTTTGTGCCATTAGTAGGGTGATTTCTTCTTCATTAGTTTCCACAAAATTTATTTTCTCTTCTACTTTATTTTTACTCCAGCAATCAGAAGCGTAGTGACCATACCTTTGACATTTGTAGCATTGGATTTGTGAATTGTGAGTCTTTCTTCTTGAGAAGTTGCCTTTTCCACGACCTCTTGTTAAATAAGAAGTTTGACTTCTTTCTCCTTGATTAAATTGGATATGACCTCCTCGTCCATTATCGCCAAGACCGCGACCTCGTCCGCATCCTCGTTCATGGCCTCGATAACTTCTTTCGTAATTGTTATTTTCTTTATTCTTCAAAGTGAGCTTACTTTGAAGAACTTGCTCCAAAGCTTCATGATTCTTTCTTTTTTGTCTCTCTTCATGGGCTTGTAGCGAGCCCATAAGTTCATCAACGGACATATTATCTAGATCTTTTGATTCTTCAATTGCAACAACAATATGTTCGAACTTTGGAAGTAAAGAATGAAGAATTTTTTCAATAATACGAGTATCATTTAAATCTTCTCCGTACCTTTGTAGTTGATTGGAGATGGATAAAACTCTAGAGATGTAGTCGGATATTGTCTCAGACTCATTCATATGCAAAAGTTCGAACTCACTTCTTAATGTTTGAAGTCGGATCTTCTTCACTTTGTCGACACCTTGTTGAGACTTTTGAAGAATCTCCCATGCTTGCTTGGCGGTTGTTGCGGAAGAAACTTTCATGAACATGCTCTCATCCAAACATAGGTGGATGATTGAGAGAGCTTGTTGATCCTTCTTGCGCGCTTTATGCAGGACATCTTTCTCCGCCGCCGTCAAGGTAGCCTCTTTGGCGGGTTCCTCATAGCCTTTCTCCACAATCTCCCAAGCATCTTGTGAGCCTAAGAGAGCTTTTAGCCGAATGGACCAACTATCATAGTTGTCCTTGGTGAGGCGAGGAAATTGGAAAGGAAGCATACCATTTGCCATCATTCTTGGAATTCTTTAACCAAGCTCTGATGCCAATTTGTTGGAAATAAAAAGGATCAAGCGCAGCGGAAGGGAAAATACAATT